>CAUYSK010073600.1:0-38978 GCA_963575035.1 Avahi laniger | reverse complement strand
TGAGGCCACGGCACTCGCCCCAGGCAAGAGAGTGAGACTCTGATTCAAAAAAAAAATATATATATATAAATAAATAAACAAAAGTTAAACACAGAGGTTACATTGCAATTACAACATTTCATTAACTTGACTTAGTTTAATGTATTCTTCAGTCTCTTTATGAACTTACACAAAGATAAAATTGAGGTTTGGGGCTTGTTCAAAACTTTAATGTTACCTTTTCTGCTAATTCAATCTTATCCTGCATACCCAGGACTATTTGAGCACTTTCTGTCAGTACCCTAATAACTAGAGAGAGAAGAAAAAGTCTATTATCTCTCCATACCTATATTCTTTAACTAACAAACAGACACCTTCATCTAAGTCACTCAAATCCCTAAATACTATATATTAAATTCATGAATGAACCTTTCCTCAGGTCTGCATATATGGTCCACTTCCAGTTTTTAACATCATCTCTAACAAACCATTCCTTGATGCTTTCTGTATTTCATGGATGTCTACGGTAATTATCCCTCTTTGTTTCATCTGGATTGGTCCTAGGTTTTCTCTCTGTAACTCTCCATTTTCTTTCCCCTTGTATAAAAAGCTCAAACTCCTTCACAACTTCATTGCTCCAGAGTCACCATTCAAACCTTGGCTCACAAGTCTCCACCAATCTATCTCACTAGGACCTGATACTCCAGCTACTATTCTCTTCGGGAATCGATCAGAGGAAAAGAGCTGTGCTCTTTCCTATCTTCAGGGCACAACTACTCTGAAGATGCTTCTAAAAAAAAAAAAATCACATAAAGTTTTGGAAGCAGGTTTCTTTGAAAAAACAAAAAAGTGTATCTCCTTATAAAACTACTATCACCAGAATCCCCAAAATTTTCTTGCAAAGTTTTACCTAAAATGGGAGTATTTTTTCTTTTTTTAATATTAGTACTATCCTCTCAGTAGTTTTCTGTTTTTGTTTTTAATTTACTTTATAATTACTTCACACAATTCCCACTTCACAGAAGCTCTCAGTAGTTTTTTAAAAATATTAAACTGCAATGTACTCAAGTTCAAATGATTATCAGAGTTTAAAAAAAAAAACACTAAAATATTAAAACTTACCTAAATAAAAACTGCCTATTTAGATTGGAAACATCTATAGTGTCCATGTCTATAACATGAATCTGTCGAAAACCAGACAATGCCTGTCAGAATAAAAACAATCCAATTAAGCAGAAGTTTCCTCACATTTAAGATTTAAGATTTGTTTTCAATGTAATCCTAAGTCTAAGAGTTCTCAGTAATAAATTCTGCATAACTGTATTCGATGGCTAAAAAGAGTCTTGAAAGGTATATACAATTCAGGGTTCTAAGAAAGATCCAAAATGTATAAACACTGAGTTTTAAACAGTCTATAACCAAAAAAAAAAAGAAAGTTAAAAGTTCTACAGATTAAATTTATATATATATATACATATACACATAAAATTCTATCAACACATTTGTAAAGTTCGTTGCTTTGCTGCTTTGACGGATACTTTAATTTTATTAGTCTTACTGGTTAACTATACTTGCTATTCTTTTTTCAGAATAGCGTTAAAAGCAATTTCTACTAGCTTTACCTTTCTTTACTTAACATTAAACATGCCACAATTCAGAAATGGTAATTATTATAAGATATATATTATAAAAACACACACATATGTATACCACTCACATAAAAGGAATATCTCAGAAGTACTGAGTCAAGAGCAAGCAATTTAAAAAAGGAAAAGCAAAAAAAAAAAAAAAACAAAAAAACCCACAAAACCTGCTGGGTTTCAATAATATTGTCACACATTCTAAAAGCATAACCACACTCAAATTTACCAGTAGAAGTAACAGACTGAAAAAATTAAGTCTCAATAACTAGTTACGCGTTTCTGCTCTTGGTCAGTTTACTTAAATGATCACTTAACAATAATTTCCCCATTTTTCTACCACCTCTCTTATAGCAAAAGATCCTAAAGAGTTGTCATACTTGTGCTCTCAAATTCCTCTCTGAGCATTTTCCAAACAAGCTTTCGCCCCACCACTCCACCAAAGCTGTACTTCAAGGTCACCAATAACCTCTGTGCTGCTAACTCCGATGACCAATCCTCAATCTATCTGACCTTACCCTTCTGAGGTATTTGGCAGGTGGATCACTACCTCCACCTTAAAACACGTTCTTCACTTGGTCATCACACTGAGGAGAATCTGAAAACTTTTAAAAAATGGATTTTCAGTTCATTCAGTTTTCCTCCTACTTTGCTGGCCAGAATTTAGAGTGCCCTTGTGCTTGGTTCTGTTGATCTCAGGCAATCTCACAAGCTAAAGACAGACAATCTAACAGACATCTCAGACTTAACAGTTCTAAAAGTAAACGTGATCATCCTTGCTCACCACCACCAAATCTGCTCTTTTCCCAGTGTTCCTCACTTTAGCAACTCCATCCTTCTAGTTGCTCAGGGCGAAACCTTGTTATGTCATCTTGACTCCTCTTTCTCCCATAGCACACAACAAATCCATTAGCTAATCCTGTTGATTTCATCCTCACAATATATCCGCAATCTGACCACTTCCCACCACCTCCAACGCTACCATCCTGTTCATATGGGGTCTCTGTCATCTCCTGTCTAGAGGACTGTAACAATCTTCTAACTGGTCTCTCTGCTTCCTCTCCCTCCTCTTCTTTTTGTCTATTGTCAAAGCATCAGCCTCAGTGATCTGGGTTAAAAGAAGTCAACCAAGTCACTCATTGCATAAATCTCTCCAATAACTTCCTGACTCAGAGTAAAAACCAGAGTTCTTACAGTAGCTTCCAAGGCCTTTTGTGATATTCACTCGAAGCCCCTCCATCTCCCACTACCTCTCTAATATCCTCTCCAAAAATGTCCCCCCTTACCCACTTCTGCTTTAGCTATATGGCCTCCTTGCTGTCCTTGAACAAACAGGTATGCTCCTACTTAACAGCTTTTGTACCTGCAAGTCTGACTATTCTTCCTCCAAATATCTCTATGTCTCATTTACTCTCCTCTAGATTCAAATAGCATCTTTTTGGAAACTCTTTCCCTTCCCATCAGGCCACCTATCTTCCATCTTTCCTTTCTTCATAATGTTTATTACCATTTGACATACTATATATTTTATTTGTCTTTTTCCTTCAACTATAATGTGAGCCCCACAAATACAAACATCTGTCTGTATTATTCAGTAACATATCATTAACACTAACATGGTGCTTGGCATATGGGGGAAGAGACTCAATAGATATTTGCTTAATCGATAATATTAATGTCATGTTCTCTTTTTAAGAATGAAACATTGGGGGGCTTACAATCAATTTAAAAAATCCCATGTATATCTCTTATGTGCTTATATGCGAAATAAGCAAAGTAATAAGTAGTAAAATTGAAAACCCTTAGTTTTCTTCTTTTGTGTAAAGGGTTATTGCAATGCAATAAATAAGTAACAAGGCCACTCCTTAAGTTGCTTAATGACAAATCCTCAGATCTAATCTTCAATTACTTTATATTTAAAATTAGTATACATTACATTCGCAAATAATGGTTTCAAATGGAAAAAGCTAAGCTTTAGGGAACTTGTACATACATAATAACTAACAAAAACCATTGCAATCTTCCATAAACCCTTCCCTTCTAAAGGCTTTGGTTCTCACACTGCTAGAGTATTTATGTCTGATAAGGTACTGCCACTTTGGCACCCCACCACAGAGTATATCATACATACTGCTATTTATTTCATGTGAGACTTGTCTCCCCAATGTAACTTCAAATTCTTTGAAGACAGATGATGACCTACAACTCTCACAGAACCTAGTATAGCACTAAATACAGTGAAGCATATTTATGTTTTTGTAACTTCACTTGAGTGACATTAGTGTTTCCTAAGAAAATTCATGTGCCTATGTTTGTATTTAAACTTTAACCCTCTTGGCCGGTAAATAGCCTAAATAGCCTAACAAAAGGGCCTAAGGGGCCATGACCTGCTTCATTTTTTAAGATGTCTACTTCAGCATTTCCACGTTTCTATACAACAATGAGAAACCTGGCATGCAAGAGCTCTAAAGCAATTCTTCCCCTACTCATTTTTGTTAAATAAACTCATAAAGACTTATAAATAGCTACTTTGGGGTTATAAAAAGTCAATGAAACCAACTAATTAAATTTAAATTAATTTAATTATGAATTTCCAAATAATACATGGAAACAGCTTCACTAAAGGTTTAGCTTTTCCAAGTCTTATAACTCTACTATTGTACGGTCATAAAAAATTACCGTCTCATTAGGTCAAGTAATGACCTAATGGTTCACTGAAAAAGAACACTTCACTAAGAACTGATGACCTGGATTAGATTCAAAGGATATCCCTATAAGCCAGGAAAACTTGAGCAAGTCAGTTAGTATTTCTGTACCTCAAAGTCTCCCCTCTATCTAAAATGGGACAATACCTTATAACTTTGATGGGTTATTTGGGGAAGCAGAAGAATAAATTATTTGAAACTACACATTAAAATATGAATTACTAGTTTTGTTATTTACTTCACTGAAGTTAATGAGTGCTTTCCAAGAGGAAGCACCAAGATTTGTTTGGTAAAAAGCAGAGAAGAAAATAGAAGTAAGAAATTCTATCAATGACTTTATAGTTGAGAATTTTGGAGTTTAAAAAGTTCCAAAGTTATACTATCATTTTAATTACTGTCTGGAATTTGATCTGCTAAATTTATCTAACAAAAACTTAAAAGGAGATCTTGGTAGCAATGAGTTGATTAAAAAAAAAAAAACAAAACTTAAAAGAAGTTCTAAGTAAAGAAAATTCCAATAAACAATTTCCCAATATGACTGAAAAGCAAAGTTTACTTATCACAAAGAAGAAAAAAATACATATTTTATATATAAATATATATATTACCAGATTTTTCAGGAGCTCACATCCTAAGCCGCCAGCTCCAATGACTAGAACTTTACATGTATCTAACAAGAACTGGAGAGACTGTAAAGAATGGAAAGGCATATTAAAAGCTAGGTGATAACCATAAGGATCATCAATAAAGCAACAAATCTTAAAATAGTTTCTGATGTTTCCATGAAAAATGCAATTAAGGAAAAAGAGCAGACATTGTATTTGATCAATTATTTTAAATTTATGAATTAGGTAGAATCAGAAATTCTGAAACGCTAATGATTCCAGAGAGTTTCAATTTTAATGTTTTTAAACTGACTTTTATGGTATGAAATTAAAAGATTATTTTTAACAAGAAAAACTATCCCCAGTTATTTTTTAATTTTTGAAAGGGGATATAAAGCATCAAATTCAGTTACTTAACAGACTTCCTAAAGAAAATTTTAAAATCTTAAAAACAGAGGACCAAGCACTGCAAAAGGTGTTTAAAGGTCTAAAAAAATAAAGTAAGAACAAAACAGCTGTTTTTGAATACAATGAACAAAACTTACAAAACATGAGATGGCAGGAAGAAAAGTAGATAAAACTCTTAGAAAATACCATGTCAGCAGAAATACAACTTGAAATAATCATTTAACAGAAGTAACAATCTTAAATTATCTGGCAAAAAAACCTTCAGAAGCACAAGAAAATATGGTGTTTTGTCTAAAGAAAGGCAAAATTAATACTATCAATTTTGTCCAACAGCAAAGGGGAAAAGTTATTCAGATGAGACCCTAGGCCAAACACGAGAGGTCTGCACATTAATTTTTAGGAATAGTACAGTATTTCTATTTCAAAATAGTATCTCTTTATAAACACAAAAGGACATAAAGATTTACTATAAAGAATATTTCCTCCTATCTTGTAATAAAAAATAAGTCATATATAATTAAACATTTGCTTCAAGTCAGACACTATCAGTACAAAATTCCATGCCTGAATTATATGGCACTCACATAATTTTTGACATGTAATTAATTATATTCAATGCTAAGTAAAGATTCTCATTTCAACTAAAATTCAAAATTTAAACAAGTACATCCTTTATCAAAATTAATTTTTCACAGCAACGCTACAAAAAGGGAGTCTCAAATCATCTGAAGCTGGAATTTTAAGTATAACTTAGAATTTTAAATGAAGTTATTTTTCTCTTAAAAATGTTTAATTTATGTTTCATGAGAAATATGAAAATGACTCAAATATTAGTCATTCAAATAAAATCAATTGTGAATATTCAATTTAGTATTTCAAGATAATATAGTTTAACAAAACAATTTTATTAGTATCTTCATTATAAGAGCAAATTAAAAAAGAAGCATTCTATTATTTTGAAATATACAACTATTAACGCACAGTTATTTAAAAATAAACGTTTCTCACTTCGGTGCTGGGTTCGAAATCAGGGTGTGTGAAGGGTCCAGATCGCTCGAGGAACTTCTTTACATGGTTCCAGCGACCTTCCCAGTCTCCAGTGTCCCCACACCCACCATCAACAGCCATTCTGCACAGAACACAGTAAATTCAGCTGCAAAGATCAGTATGAAAAAGCCACACCTAGAACTATCACGGTTTTCCCAAATGAAAAGGTAACCACAACAGACCTGCTCAAACAAAAAGGGAAATACTCAATGTGGTTATATGCTTATGCTTTCAAATTTTTTCTCGTCTGTTATATGATTAATTTAAAGTTAAGAACCGAACGTGTTTCTATTTTCATTTCATCCATTTGATGAAATAAATCAGTCTACATGTTTCTGGCTTCCTAAAGAAATCCAACATCAACCTTGGACACTGGTATATGGGTGAGAAATGGACTTCTCTACAATTGGTATTTATGTAAGATTACTGCAAACTTCCCCCACCTGTTCCTTCAACACACTTGCATCAGGAAATAATAGATACAGCGAGGAAAAAAAGCCGTCAGAATTGCAATACTTCAAATTTAATACTACTTTACTTATGTGTCCTTTCCAAGTTTGAAAAGTGTGATTTAAAGATCATTTTTAGGCCGGGCGCGGTGGCTCCTAGCACTCTGGGAGGCCGAAGCGGGCAGATCGTCCTGAGCTCAGAAGTTCGAGACCAGTCTGAGCAAGAGCGAGACCCCATCTCTACCAAAAATAGAAAGTAATTAATTGGACAGCTAAAAATATATATAGAAAAAATTAGCCGGGCATGGTGGCGCATGCCTGTAGTCCCAGCTACTTGGGAGGCTCAGACAGTAGGATTGCTTGAGCCTAGGAGTTTGAGGTTGCTGTGAGCTAGGCTGACGCCAGGGTACTTGCCCCAGGCAAGACAGTGAGACTCTGTCTCAAAAAAAAAAAAAAGATCATTTTTGGTGAGAGGAACTTTCACACACTTTTCTCAGAAAGAAAGAGGTCACAATTTTCAAAAAAGAATCTCTTAATACTGTGAGATGGTTTTTGTTGCCACTAATTTTTTGCCACACAAAAAATTTTAGGTTACAATTATGCCAAACTGGTATTACTACCTAGAAATCTTTTATAACATACAACTGAATAAGGCAGGACTCCTCTACAAAATGCATGTATTTTCCACTTGGTGCAAATATATTAGTAACATCCAATTTTTACAAAAGGGACCAAGTAGTATTGTCTAGCAACAAAGACCAAAGGTTCTGAAGTCAGAGTTGGGTTAGGTTCCACAATTAATAGCACTGTGACCTTGGGTAGATTACTTAACAGCCACAAATCTCATCTGTAGGCTGTTCATAGCTACTTCTGAAGGTCATGAGAGTAAAGAGATAATCACAGAGGACTTAGTTACAGTACTTGGCATATAGTAAGCATTCGAACTTTAACTGTCATTTTATGCCATTTTATGCAAAAGTGAAAGGGAAATAAAAGGCGGGAAGGAAAGTGAAACTAAACTTGTCTTCCAGTCCTCTTGCTGTTGAAATACAACTTTCTGAGGGAGCTACCTAAAAGCCAAAGCAGTGCTACTGGGAATTGACATAAAAATTACGAACTCACCACGCCCACTGCAAGAGTATTTTTTTTTATCCTCCCACGCAGGGACGGGGCAGAGGAAATTATGTGGCGTTGGCCAGGTTATAAAACACTGTTTAAATCTGTCTCGCCAGCACAAAACTAAGCATCTGATAAGAAACAGGGTGTGTAGTAAATGGGGAAAGTAAACTGGAGTCAACATCCTCCTTTAAGAGCCGATTATTTTGCAGAAATGATTGAAGTGCTTAGTACAATACCTGACATATAGAGCTCTCATTAAAAGTTTGCAATTGTACCACTGTCTCGGTGTTTACGAAAGGCCCCCCCTAAAAAAGGCCATGTGTCCGTTTCGTGTGTGTTTAAGATGTATTCCCTTTTCACAAGGTCACCGCTGTGACAATTTGGGATGGAAGAAGAGGGGGGCGCAAAGGTCCTTCCGCAAGACCTTTACACCAGGCACCCTGGCGGGCCCCTGCAAGACCTGGAGCAGTGCAGCCCGGCCACGAAGCCTGCACGGGGCAGAGACCAGGAGCGAACTGCCGGGCCCCCAGGGCTGCGGGACGGGGGTCAGGGGATGGGGCCGCGCGGCCTGCGCTCCGGGTGCCCCCCTCCCAGCCCCCCGGGCCCGCTGCGGCTGGTCCCCTAGGCCTGGGGTGGGAGGCGGGGGTCCCCGGAGAGGGCCCCGGCCTCCCGGCAGCACTAACTTCTCAGCCAGCAGCTCCTCTATTCTCCTTCTTTTCTTCTCCCTAAAAGAAAGAGAGAATAAAAGAAGGGTCAGCATCACGCTACACACTGGGCGCCGCGAGGGGATGGGGGGCGAGGGGACGGGGCGGGGAGGTGGGGAATCCCGGGTGGCGGCGGCAACCGCCCACCGCCACGCTCTCTCACAACCCAGCCCAGCCCGGCGCGCCTGCAGGGCCCCGGTACTTACGGCTCCTCGCCATCCGCCATATTGTTCCCCGCCTCTTCCCAGGTTGCCTCACGGCAGGCGGGGCAGGCGTGGAGGGGGCGGGGCCGGTAGAGAGGGGCGGGGCGGGGCGGGGCGGTCCGGGGAAGGGAAGGGAGGGGCCTACTGCGCGGCTTCTTCTTTGGGCTTTCTAAAGCCTTTTCTCCTCTGTAATTAGAATCTTGATTAGCTACACCTAATGAGACAAATCTTATACCGCGTATTATGTTTTTACGCAGGGTGAAAATGTAGACTTAATACATTGTGTGTTTATACATTTATATGTTAATAAATCATTACATAAAATGCTGGTATATTCTATGAAAAACCTCCAGGAAGAACCACCCCATATGCCAGAGCTTTTCTCTGGGGCAAATAAATCATCAGGAGAATTTTCACTTTCTGCTTTTCAGAACGGTTCCAAAAATCTTTGCCTTTGTAGGTACGCACTTTAAGAATAGATTTATCTAAATCACTTCATAGGGATTGAGTAGAGAAATTACGATTTTCTTTGTGAAAATCAGCACTAATGTTTTAATGTCACGTCATTCTGTCAGGTAAATTTAGTGGAAATGCAATTAAATTGAAAACCTTTTCTTCTGATTTAAATGTATATATTTAGATACAAGAAAAGTATAAAGAAAAAAATTACAAAAATTGAAGAATAATTTAGAACACATAAAGATAAATCGTGATAAAATTTTCGACCATTTTCTTCCAGAGTCAGAAATACGTATATACATGTGAGTCTGGATGGATGGATAGAGAAAAATAATCATGTTCAAGAATATATATGTATATACACACACACATCAGCTTTCATGGAGTGGGACAAGAGTGAGATTTGAAGGATTCAGAAGAAACTAACTGCATTTAAATCCTTACTCCCCAGTCGCTATGAGACCTTGGGCACTTCTGTTCCTTCTTTTGTAAAGTAGAGATAATGATATTCACCTTGTAAGACTGAGAATTAAATAAAATCCACAGTGCTTCTCAAAATATAGTCCCTGATCAGCATCACTTGGGAATTTATTACAAAATGCACGTTTCGAGGCTCACCCTCAACCTTCCGTGAAGCCTGGAGTGATGCTCTGCAGGTGAAGTTTGAGAACCGCTGAAATGGAATCCGCAAAGCCCCAGTGAATGAAAAGTACTCGGTAAATGTAGCTACTGTTACTAAATTGTTATATTTAATCTCCGCTTTGTTCTCTTCTCCATTGAACCTTAAGAAAGTCTTGGCTTTTATGATCCCTCAATTAGGATCAATTCAATAGCATTCATTGAGCTGAAAGTCAGTACCAGGCAGTGAGTGGGGGAACCGAGTTCACACTCCATAGCAAGAGACATCAGTGCCTTTCTGGGTCACATGTCTCAACATCAACTCAGAAATCTCTTTTTCTTGCCCAGACAACTGCACAGAAACCACTGAAGTTAAATCCTTGCTTATCAAAATGAGCTTCTGTGGACTAGGCCCCCGACAATGCTGCTTTGAGGATAGCCTTTAATTAGTGGCAGTGAACATCATAGCCTCCTCACATGGTGAAATCCAGCAGGCACCTTAGGGATCACCTAGTCTAGTCCCTCTCATTTCACAGTGGAGGGAACTGAGACCAGGGGATAGGATACAGCTAGCCCACAAAGAAGCCTGCACAGGCATCTGGCCCTGCGTCTGCATGCTTTGGTATTTTAATAGATGACACCACGCACTCTCACTGGCTTAGACTGACTGATGGGAAATAGCCACTTGCCCTTGCCAATAATGAAAGCAACGGAGACAGGCAAGCAAAACCTTCGACAGATTTATTTTCTTTCAAATGGAACATATCATCTGCTATGATTTTTAAACAGAGAAATATTCAAAATGATCCTATCTAAAACCACAAGTTCCAGCATAAAAGCCCCAAGAAGACCTCTACAATGAATCCAACACCACCCTCCTCCCCAAAGAATAGTGACAAATAGCTGCTACTAATAACATTTAAAACAGTTACTAGAATAGAGTAACAACTCAATATGTGTTCATTTTTATTTAAAATGATTTTCTGACCAAGGTAGAAATGTGTAGAGAAAAAAAACCTCCCACAATCCAAAGAGAAAGAAGCATAGCTAACATTTTGGGAGACAGAGAGGATTATACCATAGACAGCTTTTTCTGAGTTTTAAAAATTTCTTTCTTTATTTTTTAAACCTCTTTGGAGTTTTAAACAAATACAAATACATTGAACAAATGTTTACTGGGTATCAATTGCCTGTGATCAATGAGTAATTGTAGTGTTACTAATACACTCTTGACAACTTTCGGTCATGTAGTTCTGAGCAGCTGGAAGGTGAAAGCTCTTGGTCACAGGGTCTAGTGCTCACAGATCTCTCTAACAGGTGCGGAGCCCTGCTGAGACTCCCGCCCTCCTCTTCAGATATCTACTCAGCTTGCCCACAGTACTGCCTCATGAAATTCTTAAGCCCTGGGAATTCCTCCACACCCTCTGACTTCCTGTAACTGAGCCCGGAGGCCAGTGCATCTCTTTTTAGCACTCCTTTCATTGTCTCATATTTATGTAGTGTTTCCACTGCATTGCAGGATTCTTGAAGCCAAGGCAGGGCAGCACCTTTCTCGTCCCCTGCCCCTTGCTCCTGTTTTTCTTTTTTCTTTTGTTTTTGTTTTTTAATCTTTCACAGTGCTTTCACAGAGCCTTTAAAGAACTCAAAATATCTTTGGCATTGTATTAAATATTCTCAACCTCTTTCCCCCTATCATATCTACTCAGATACAACCAAAACAATAAAATGAAGGCAAGTTAAAGTCAGTAGATGTTTATTATAAAAGCAGAGAAAACAAAACAGATTAAAGCACTATTAATGCCATACAGACGAATCGTGGGCTATATTATTATTAATAACAGCAATAGTAATACCTAACCATGAACATTTGGTATACAGTAAGCACTTCCTACACATTACTTCATTTATCTTCATTTATGTGGCAGATGTTCTACTATTCTCACTTTACACATGAAGAAACCACCGAGGCTGGGGTGGATTAAGTAATTTCTCCAAAGTCACTGTCAGGGTTTTTGCGCATGTTCCTGGCCAGGAAAAGTCCCTAACCTCAAGTTTCTGCTGTTGTAGGTTTGGTTCTAAATGTTCACTGGCCTCCTCATTTCTGCCCCACTCCTCTTTTGCTGTGGTTATTGCTGTCAACCTACATCTGTCCCTAAGGGCACCTGCCAGAGAGGGAGGAGCTGGGACTCTAATTTTGCTTTCTCTGATTTTAAACCCTTCCATTTTCCAGAATCAAGAAAATGTGAGAGCTCACAAACATTTTCACATTTTAAACTTTATTCAAAAAGCAGCACCTAGGGTATATCATAGCATTGATTGCATTCAATCACCAAACTTTCCTAAATACCAGTGGTAATAATATTAATAATTTCTTAGAGTCCCTGTAAGTTCCTTAACTGCCTTCTGAATCAAGGAAAATTAAATTATGTCTTCCAGACTTTGCATTACGTATATTTTATTGCTTTCCAAATTTTGAATTGATCTGAGTAAATTCAGCTTGTTCAAACCGTACCACTTGCAGGTTTAAAGATTCAGTTATCTTAGAAACTATTCATTTTTGAATTCTGCCAATCACACTATGCAATTAACCAAAATAATTTTTTCTCATGCATTTGAGATAGAAGTCATTTTACTGTACCAGCTAGCCCCTGAAAAAACATGACCCTTTGGGAGCTTAGAAGAGAATTTACAACTAATACATCCCTTGCCAGTTCTTTGGACTGGGATACAAAACATCGCCTTATTTACTAAAATACTGTGCTCCCTTAGTGAAAGTTGTCACCAAATATTGGAATAAAACTAAGAGAACTCTTTGGGAATGAAATTCATGTTTCTGCCCAAAAATACTAGGTGCAGAACAATTAGTTCACTGCAGACAATTGTTTGCTTTAAAATGTAAAGAACATGTCCAGCTCAGGGCTGCCCGTGACCAGAGGGCCTACTTTATCAGAATGGCACAGCAGTTCAACAGTTTTGCCCCAAGGGAATAGAGATGGAGAACGAAGAAGAAAATTGAAAAAACAAACCAGCCCTTCTGTTCCGCGTGGCCTTCTTTGCCATTTTTGCCAATCTCATTTCACACAGAGTGACTCATGGTGAAGCAAAGAAAACATGAGAATTGCATTCAGATGTGTAAAGGTTAGTAATACTTAGTTTTCAAAACCAGCTCCTCTTCCAGTTACACTAGAGTCGTCTTCCGTTCCATTTCACTTAGATTGGCATCTGAACAGCTGCCAAAATTTTTCTTTAAAACAGAGAGAGAACACTAGGATAAACACTCAAAAAAGATATTTCAAAGGGGGCAGTTGGTATCTGGACTGTCAGGAAGGCATTACCACGTCGCTTCAGACAGGGGATTTCCGCTGGTTGCTTTCGGTCATTTCATCTCTACTCTGCACTGGGTCCCTTGCTCTGTCGCGGGGCCCCTGTTTTGCTGTAACCACCTGGAGCCAATCAAGAAGAAGAGCAAACACGCCCGCCCGCTCTCAATTTCCGTTGCTCTGCTGCCTGCCAACCGCAAAGCCGATCGCCTCGGAGCCGCTGTCAGCTCTTCAACCCAGCTCAGCTGATCGGTTGCCGCCGCCGCCGCCACGGGATTCCGGAGGCGAAGAACGCCAAGCGGAGAACATGGACGTGAATATCGCCCCACTCCGCGCCTGGGACGATTTCTTCCCGGGCTCTGACCGCTTCGCCCGGCCAGACTTCAGGGACATTTCCAAATGGAACAACCGCGTGGTGAGCAACCTGCTCTATTACCAGACCAACTACCTGGTGGTGGCTGCCATGATGATTTCCGTCGTGGGGTAAGTGGGGACCCCCACCGGGACACCGATCGGGGCTCCGCACGCAGGGGGCTCGAGGCGCAGGATCCGGGATGCGCAGAAGCTCTCTGTCCACGTTCAGCGCCGGCCCTGGCCATTCCGCAAGCGGCCGAGCCCGCGGAAACTTGCTCGCAGGGCGAGGCCGCAGTCATCTGGGGTCGGTTCCCTTTCTCCTTCTGCGCCAAGGGCTGAGACCTGAGGGGGCCCCTAAGGGCAGGGGAATGGGGGAAATTTTGCCAACCTTGGGGAAGGAAAATGACTTTGTTTCCCCTGTGTGCCCGGATCAGGCTCTCGCTGGGGAGAGATTTGCGGAGCTCTCGTCTTTTAGAAAAAAAAGAAAAAGAAAACAGAAAGAGGAAAGTGGTGTAACCCTATCCTGGGGCTGGCTGAAGCGACAGGGTGTGGATCCGGGGTGGTGTTGTAAAAGGGCATCTAAGTGGCCAGGCGCTTTGTTGGTTTCGCTGCCTAGTGCCTGCCACACTGTACGGGAAAACTGAGCTTGGAAGCAAGAGGGTGGGTGTCCCCTGGTGGCGCATCTCCCAGTGTGAGGTGAAGGCTGCCATGACTCTGAGAACAAGGCCCTCTGGCTTTTTCTTCCAGGAGTTGCCAGGCGCAGTCGCCTTCTCTGTCTTCATTCCGCAGCCTAGGGTTTCCGTGTATCTGAAGGCCTTTTCAATACCTGATACTTAAAGAGTATCCTGTGTTAATTAAGATTGCACACACACACACACACACACACACACACACACACCTGCTTCCCTAGAAACCACCTTTCCTGTGGTTCACCCTTTAAGAAATGTCTGTATCACTTCTGCAGGATGGGTGGTAATATTCTCCATCTTGCTGATGGTCTCCTACACATCTTTACAGGAAAAGCCACCCTCAGACTTTATAAAGGACACACTTGCCCTTAAAGAAGAAGTGCATGACATTCCTATTTCAGAACAAACACAGAGGGAAAGAGCCGGCTGTTTGGGAGAAAAAGGAGAAATTCAAACTTGGAGAGTGTGGGAAAGGGTGAATAGGATGGTTTCTTAAGCTGGCTTGCTGTTAGTTGGCTTATTTATTGAGCAGCCTCTCTGTGCCAGGCCCTATGCCAAGCTCGGCACACACCAAGATGAATCAGACTTGAATTCTGGCCCAGGGGCTCGTGGCAGTTGTTGAGAAGCTAAAGGAGCAAATACACAGCACAGAGGAGAAGGGGAGCCTTCACAATTTCTGGGTGTGGCTCACAGCAGTCACCCCCACGCAGAAGTGGAAGCCCACGTGTAGGACTGTCACTGAAGACGGTAGCACGGACCCTCAATCTGCGTTGCTTAAGGAATGGCAGACTCTGGGAATGGCTTGGTGTACAAAGGGCACTGGCTCTGAATGGATTCCGCACTGGAGTGGCAGCCAATGTGCCATTAGTCAGGGTAGGGCCAGCCGAGGCCTGAGGCAGCTGCTTCTGAACCTGCCCCTAGCTCTATGCTTGAGGCTTCTTTCCTGGAATACTAAAAAATTTCTTTAAAACAAAATAAATAGTAAATAGGTTTGTATCTGTTGTTTTGGTTTTTGTTTTTTTTTTCTTTCTCTTTGCAAAGAAGCAGAAGCAGGAGGACATTTTATCTGGTGCTTTAGTTATGGTGGTATTTTCTCGCTATAACTACAAAAACTTAGATATGAGCAAGGTTTGATGCAGACTCATCAAACATACAGGAAAAAAAATTTTTTTTTTTTTTTCCAAGAGGTGCACTGCTCAGACCAGACACAAGTTTGGGAAGCCTTGCTGGCTTGATGGAATCCATTTTTTGCCGCGAGGGCCCAGGGCTAGCCCCTTGACTAAAAGTTCCCTCTGTTCGGTATCTTACACCATTAACTCAGGTAGTTAAGGGGTGTTAGCCCGTCTCATTCTCTTTTCAAACAGATGTTGGTTGTGAAATTCTTGAAGGAAAAAGCAAAAAATTAGCCATGAAGTTTTAAAAAAATTATTTTTATTTTAAAAAACTTATTAATACAAAAGATACAAGCCAGTAGTAAAAGTTGTTTTGAAAATTACTTGTGTACAAAATATGAAATTTCCTTCATACTCTAGTGAAAGCTTGGTGTATAACCTGTGTTCAATGCATCTGCAAACGCAGTCTGTAGTTTTTTTCTACAAATTGCTCTTTCCTTTCTTTATAATTTAATGATAATAAAAATAAGCATTCACTTAGTATTTTTTTCTAGTGTGGCAGTCAACGTGTTAAACCTGAGGCTCAGAGAGGTTAATGACTTGCTCAAAGTCACAAACCTAGTCTTGTGCTCTTAACTACTATGCCTTTGTACTGTGAGTCATGAGTTAGAAACCAGATCTCTTCAGGGTCAGGGAGCTTAGTTGATTATGGAACATTTCTCATTCTAAACAGAACTATCGTCTTTTGGTGGTGTTAGTAGATGAGTGGTTCAATGTAGTGCTGGGGGCTGTTTATCTAGATCCTCTACTGGCTTCTGGTAGTTTCTCACTTATCTTGGTAAAGTATATGTGAAAATGCGGCCTGGATATCACCTGGGGAAGGGACTGTGTTTAAAGAGTGTTCTTCAATGGTTCCACTCCCTGTTGGTGAGGAAGCAAATAAAGGGCATTGCTGGAGGGCTCTAGCCTCAGCTCTCCTTGTTGAAAGCTGGTTTGGGTGAGGATAGAGAGGGCCTGCTCTTCAAGATTGCAGGAAGGGAGAGGGAAGACCATAGCAGACATAATTTAGATCCTGAAATCCTGGAAAGAACTGCCTATACCAAGTTGGAGATTAAGAAGATTTAGGATAGAGATAAATCTGTGCTTGAGATCCTAAATAGGCAGAGCTTGGTAATCCATGGTTAGAAGTTTGGTCTTCATCCTAAAAGCATGGCTTACCATGTTTCTCAGATGTACTGAGCTTCTACTCAGTACATCCATTATGTCTCTTAGATTAATTCTGGCTAAATCTCTTAGCTAATAGCCCTTCTTAAAGATAGTTTTCATGTCTTCTGGCTCTTCAGGTTGTATAAGGTATTGGTTAAGAATCTAGCGACTAGAGCCAGATTAAATGAGTTTGAATCCCAACTGCCAGTCACTAGCTGTGTGACCTTGGGAAAGTCACTTGAACCACCCTGTGCCTCAGTTTCCTCTTCTGTAATATGAGACTAATTATAGTACCTATGTCATGATCATAGAACTTCTGTGAAGATTAACCAAGTTCATACAGGCAAGGCTGTTAGAACAGTGCCAGCCTCCTAGTTTTTGCTTCGTAAGAGTTGCTTATTATTTTAGTCATTGTTGGTGTTATTAAAAAGATTACTGAGAAACACACCCACCATCTTTATGTGAGTGATGCTATCCACCCAAATCCTAGTCCCCAAATTCTTCACCCACTCCTGCTTCTCCTATAAGACTCAGCTTTGATACCACCTCTTTGAGGAAACATTCTCCCTTGTGTAATTGGGTGACACACATGTGCCCAGATCTTTCCTGTTACTTACCCCAAAGGCTTTTGAATCATTGACTTGTCTCCACTCTGGCCTGAAGACTCCTTGAGGACAGAGACTGTAGGTTTTGTTTGTGATTATTTTTTCCTTTTCTTATTTCTATTGTTACTGTAATTTTTATTCTTCGCATCCACTGGCCTGCTATACAGCAAATACTTAGTTGGTGAGCTCAAAGAGTCAATAAGTGAAAGTCAGGTCTCAGCACAATCACAGGGCAACTTTTAACCTACTGAACAGAACAAATTATTTTGAAGCTCACAGCAGCATGCCAGCATATAGCTACAAATACACATGCTTTTAAAATGATTCTAGCTGGGTCATTGCTAAAGGCACTATGCTACATGTTGGTTAGGATTACTATACCCATGTAAACATTTAACTTGGAAAGGTTGTAATTCAGACCCTTCACAAATTCATGTTGCCGTTGTAGAATCTTGATGAAATACTCTACTGCAAGGTTTCTCCATCTCAGTGCTATTGACGTTTTGGACTGTGTAATTCTTTGCAGTGGGGCCTGTGCAGTGTAGGGTGTTTAGCCACCATCCTTGCCCTCTACTCACTGGATACCTGTAGCACTTCTTCCCACTCATGCTCAATGTCATGCAATGTCTCCAGACACTGCAGCAGTGAAGCACCGCTGCTCTACCACCAAGAAAATCAAGATGATTCTTCAATACCACCATTCACCAAATGCAAGTTGCTTCATAGCAAGTTGCAAGAACAGAGTTCTTGACAATTATATAGCAAAGCATGTTGACCTTAGCTCTTTTTTCCTGACCTTTCCAACATAAGAATGGAGGGGCATTGAAACTTTACACAGCTTTGATCATTATCCTCAACTTATTAAATTTGTTATGCTCTCATCCTTTTATTAGTCTGCCTAGAAGACTCTACTGGTTCCACAGTCTTTTTTAGTTTCTGATAGAATTCTAGCATTTGCATTTAGTAGCTTTCTGCTCAAAAGTTCATTTCCTATTCTACTGCTGTAAAATAGGAATTGAAAGACTTGACTAATATGAGGTACATGAAGGCCTAGCCAATGATAACACTCAAACATTAGCTGCTGTTATTATTACATTAAATCCTGGATAACAGTCATATTTAAAATCCGTACAACTTGTATATTCTCTTAGAAGTGTTAGATGATGGGTGCGCTTTAGTGGTATTATCATAATTGCGACTGATATTTCTTATAGAACTTTGCCCCCCTGAAGGCTTGAGTTTCTCTTTGAGATTCAGGTATGACTGCAGAAGAGCTTGAATGACTTAAAAGGAATAACATGAACTAGGGAATGTGTGTTTTCCTGGAAATGGTTTCGGGTCCTTTAAAATTTAAATCAAGAAGGAAAATTGTCTAAGATTGAAGCGGCCATGACTTACCTTCTCCGTCCTTGACATGAGACATCTGGGCATTAAGATATTCTTTCCACATCACACACTGCAATAGAAGTCTATGCCTTGGTTTTCAAAGTGAAAAGCAAAGGCAACACCTAATTGCACTTGCAATTTCAGTACTATGCGTGTGATACATTCTAGGTGTAGATGAGAATTTCTATGTATTTAAAAGAATGCTAGAAGATTTGAGCTGGAGAAATCTGTTCAAAGTATGGGCCATGAACAGCAACATCTTTCACCTGGGAGCTTGTCAGAAATGAAAAATCTCAGGCCTTTTCAGACCTACTAGGTTAGAACCTATATTTTAAGGAGAGTCTCAGATGATTCACAGGCACATTAAAATCTGAGAGGTGCTGGGCAGGTCTGGCTCAAAAGAAACACTGACAAAATTTAAATAAATATTCCTACATGCCCAGGTGTCACCTTCAGGGATTCTAAATGTATAGCTGTTGGCTGGGTCCAGATATCATTTGTTTTTTTCTCTGACTCCCCAAGTGATTGTGATACATACCCTCAGGTATGTATTGATCCTATTGAACTCCCTAACTTTTGGAAATAAAAAGGCTTGCGGTCATGTGGCTAATTAGAACCAAAGCTGCTAATAGTAGCTTTATTGATGGGAAGTGAAATAATTTTTCCATTAAACTATGTTGCAAATTTTTTAAAGCTCTTGTTAACCAAATTCAGCCGAATACCTGACTCTTACAACATTTGTATTATTATGCCCGACTTATTCTCAAAAATTCCTTCCTGCCATTATAGCATATTTTCTGTGTGGCCTCAGAATCACCAGCCGCATACAGAATTTACAACATATCAATGCCTCCGCTGCTTTTCCAGCCAGAGAGGTGCATTTATGCTCATGTTTGCATATTCATGCCTCTCCTTTTAGACGGAACAATGTAGCTGCTGAATGAATGAACCCATGTTTTCTTGGCAAAAGTAACTCTTCAGGATGCAGCCTAATAATTTGACCTGTGAGGGTGTCAGGAAGGTGGAATCTATAGCTACCGCTTTATGCGTTTAGTTTCTAGAGATGGTAATGCATTTTTGGAAGGCTGGTAATTCTTTTTTTTTTTTTTTTTTTTTGAGACAGAATCTTGCTTTGTTGCCCTGCCTAGAGTGCCGTAGCGTCAGCCTAGCTCACAGCAACCTCAAACTCCTGGGCTCAAGCGATCCTCCTGCCTCACCCTCCCGAGTAGCTGGGACTACAGGCATGCGCCACCATGCCCGGCTAGTTTTTTCTACATATTTTTAGTTGTCCAATTAATTTCTTTCCCGTTTTAGAAGAGACGGGGTCTCACTCTTGCTCAGGCTGGTTTTAAACTCCTGAGCTCAAACAATCCGCCTGCCTTGGCCTCCCAGAGTGCTAGGATTTACAGGTGTGAGCCACTGTGCCCGGCCTGCATTTTAATGATAATAGTAAAATTCTGAATTCAGGAGGGATGATTTAAGACAGTATCAAGTTCATGTAGAGCTTCTGAATGCAAGGAGCCCCATAGTTTTATGAAACAATACAGGGTGAGTGTCTTATTTGGAATGCTTGGGGCCAGAAGTATTTCAGTTGTTTTTTTAATTATTATTTACCCTATACTTATTTGCTAGTTATGAATCCCACATTCGAAAATCCAAAATCTGAAATGCTCCAGTGAACATTTCCTTTGAGCATCATGTGGGCTTTCAAAAATGTTCGGGTT
This sequence comes from Avahi laniger, assembly GCA_963575035.1. NCBI lineage: Eukaryota > Metazoa > Chordata > Mammalia > Primates > Indriidae > Avahi > Avahi laniger. Next base: position 18,646 of record CAUYSK010073600.1, on the reverse strand, counting down.
TTGGAGCATTTCTGATTTGGAATGCTCAACCTGTACTAAGAACCTAACATAGGAAAATGGATTTTTCTGTCAATTAAATATTCATCCTACTTTACATTTGTTTTAGAGGTCAGTCTCTTCTTTATGCTCTTGTTAAATGTAGTTACTGACTAGGTATGATATTTTTATCTATAGTTAATAAATGTGTTATCTTTGACTGACATACTAGAATAAAAATTGCTTGCCTGTTTGATATGTCTGGGTTTGGATCTAGTTTTGTGACAGTGGTTGAAAATATGGAATGTTTCTTGGAGAATTTTAAAATGTATTGATTGTGTTATATGCAAGTTTTACTTGCAGGGGTACAAATTAGAGTTTCAGGAGAAAGGCAATACTCAGAAAGTCCTAGTGATGAATGACAGATGTAGAGGGGTTGGATACGGCAGAAGTTTAGTTATCTGTTCCAGCAAATTTTCTTTATTAGAAAATTAGATTGGCTTAGTTAGGTGTTCCGGGGAATAGCAAGTCATGCTTTTTCCTTCTCTCTGTAGGAGTGTTTCTCAGGAGTTATCAGAGACCATTCTCACCATGGTGGCCAATTGTAGTAATGTTATGAATAAAGCCAGACAACCACCACCTGGAGTTATGCCAAAAGGACGCCCTCCCAGTGCTAGCAGCTTAGATGCCATTTCTCCTGTTCAGGTAAATGAATGGTGCAACTGATACATCTGCATTTGTTCACAGACTTGGAATAGAATAAGCTTCTACATCATCATTAATAAATTGTCTGAATTATTACATTTTGGATAACTGCAGGTCTAGCAGTTATATTTTAAAAGAGATTCATAAATAGGCATTGTCGTTGAGAATAGATTTTAATCATCAGATAACACGTGTAAGAGGAAAGATACAAACAAAACTATTTAGGTAAATGGAAAGAGTTTCTTTTTAAAATAAGAATTACATATACTTTTGAGAAATAAGCACTGCCTTTGAACCTGATGTGTCTTGTTTGTAGCTTCACGGGCCAAGCAACAGTGCTAGAGCATAACGACTTGTTATAACTGGGGCTCTTCAGCTCTCAACTGAACTGCTCTTTTAAAAACAAGGTACATTTAAGTTACTCCCTGACATCAACCACCCCCTTCTCTGTGGGAGCAACACATTGCGCTTCAATTTTCAGCTGCATTAAATGGCAGTCTGGGGTTTAAAGAAAGAGGCACTTAGTGATTCTTCAGTGGCTACTTTATAAAAGGCATTTACTTGTCATTTTGTGTAGTCATGAAGGCATGAAATAGTGCCATAAACTATAAGAAGCTTGGATGTATAGTTAGTAGATATTTAAAAAAATATTTTGGTGAATAGCATACCTTGTTTTTGTTTTCACACTCAGAGCTGATCATCCCCAATTTCCAAGATTCTTAAATTTTAGCTAGATTTATTTCTAATTTTTAGTGTTTTCATTTGTGTTGAAGGTTAAGTAAATTAGCTTAAGAGATTATTTGTTTTATTAATAAAATGGCTTATTTGAAATTGCAAGGACTTATTGTAATAACTGTCCCATGTCACTACTGAATGTTTAGTGGTACAGTCATAGGGTAATTCATCTTAAATGTTTATTCTTGAAGTTTTGTAGTTCTCTTCTTATGGCTCTGGTATAGGGTCGAGCATCTCTAATCTGAAAATCGAAAATGCTCCAAAATCTGAAAGTTTAGAGCCTTGACAAGATACCACAAGTGGGAAATTCCACATCTGACCTCATGTTATGTGTCAAGCCAAAACACAACCATAACTTTATTAATGCACAGAATTATTAAAAATATTGTATAAAATTACCTTCAAGCTATGTGTATAAAGATGTATATCAAACATAAATGGATTTTGTGTTTAGACTTAGGCCCTGCCCCCAAGGTATCTCATTACATTTATGCAAAATTCAAAAATCTGGGGAAAACTCCAAATTTGAAATACTTCTGGTCCCAAGTATTTTGGGGTTTTTTCACCTCCCCCCATCTTACCCCACAAGTATTTTGGATAAGGGATACTTTACTTTGGCAAAAGCTAACTCTTTAAACCTGTTCCAAATATGACATAGTAAGAAAAATAACTGGCACATTTGACTTGATATTGTGATATAAGTATCATTATGATTGTATGGGTATTGTAGTTTTTTTAATTAAGAGTATGAAGAGCTATTGTTAAAGATTGCTTTACTTGTGTTATGTCCTTGAAGTATGTTTAATACATTTTTATAATGTTTTTCCTTAGATTGACCCTCTTGCTGGAATGGCATCTCTTAGTATAGGTGGTTCAGCTGCCCCTCACACTCAGAGCATGCAGGGTTTTCCTCCAAATTTGGGTTCTGCATTCAGTACCCCTCAGTCACCAGCAAAAGCATTTCCACCCCTTTCAACCCCAAATCAGACAACAGCATTCAGCGGTATTGGAGGACTTTCATCACAGCTTCCAGGTAAGGGGGGGAGCATGAATTATTTAAGTTTCATTGTGCCTTAGTGTATAGTAAGGGGTTTGGAGTCGCTATGATAAGGAAAGCTGCTTCAAAACTGCTTCAACATGTAAAGTTGTGAAGAGAAAAACATTATCACATTCAATTCAGTTTAATTGGAAGAAAGACTTAGGATATTTGTAGTTGTAAAGTTAGTTGAATTATTCAATAATAATTCTGTATTACTAAATGATAGTGTAAACAGTAACATGTTAGTCGCATATTCTAAAGAGCTTAGATCAAGAACTTACAGCTTTATGAATTATTTCAGATTGGTATAATAAAGGTAGAAAGAAACTACTGTACATATTAGGTTCAGACATATGTTATGCCTGCCTTGTACTTCACTGACCTTGAAAATTATAGTAAAATCCCTAAAACCTATTCAGTTTTTCAAGTATTTTGGCTTGTAACCTCACATCGAAATAAAGGCTCCTTTTTTTCATGTTTGTGCCCACTTGCCTGAGCTTTCTGTATTTTTATGATTACACTGTAAATTAGGGTATTAAAACCTAACGACTGAAATGTTGTTATGATTCTGTAATCTAGTTAATACTGCTGCTTTTTGGTTCTAGTCTCGATGATTCACTTAAACCAAAGTTACTATACTTATTGAGGCCTTCCTAGCAAAGCTCTTAACTATTGTAAGATTCTGCTTGTTGAAAATTGAGAGAAATAAAGAAGTACTCATCATGAAATTCTCTAATTTTAATCATTGAGAAAAGCAGGCCAGCCCTCTTATTATGACTATTTTGGATATGCTGGTATGTGCCTTGAGAATGCATACATTAAAATTTTGCATATTATCATGAAATAAAATAATTCCAAATGCTGAAAGAATTTTGGCATTGTTCATTTTCACCTACTCTTTACTAGTTTTCTTTCTCTATAAAGTTGAATAGATGTGTAATAAGGGAATCAACAAAGACCCTGACTTAATAATACAGAAACATATATCTGAGATGTGAATAAAGTCAAGAATATGAGTAAATGGCGGGTGCGGTGGCTCACGCCTATAATCCGCTGGGAGGCCAAGGCGGGAGGATCTTTTGAGCTCAGAAATTTAAGACCAGCCTGAGCAAGAGCGAGACCCCGTCTCTACTAAAAATGGAAAGAAATTAGATGAACAACTAAAAATATATAGAAAAAATTAGTCGGGCATGGTGACGCATGCCTGTAGTCTCAGCTACTCGGGAGGCTGAGGCAGGAGGATCACTTGAGCCCAGGAGTTTGAGGTTGCTGTGAGCTAGGCTGACGCCACGGCACTCTAGCCAGGGCAACAGAGAAAGACTCTGTCTCAAAGAGAAAAAAAAAAAGAGAGAGAGATTCTATGGATGGGCCTAATCTGATCACATGGGCGCTTTGAAGCAGAGAACTTTCCCTGGCATGAGGTAGAAGAGATGCAGCAGAAGAGGAAGTTGTGAGATTCAAAGTGTGAGGAGGACTTGAGCCATCATTCTAGAAAGAACATGAATTCTGGATGAGAAGAACATGAATTCTGGATGAGCCTGGAAGCAGTTTCTGCCCCAGAGCATCCGGACAGGTGCTCAGGCCAGCGACACCCTGACCTTGGCCTTGTCAAGGGCCCAGACAAGCTTGAGAACCCAGTTGAGCCCTACCTGGACTTCTCACCTACAGAACTGCGAGCTAGTAAGTGGGCGTTTTAAGCCACTAAGTTTGGGATAGATTGTCATGGCATCCACAGAAAATAAACTCAGTCAGTCTGGACTGGGAGGGAAAATACAGGAGACTTCTGGGGTGCTAGACATAGTCCGTATCTTGGTCAGGTGGTAGTTACACGCTGGGTAAGTATATAAAAATTAATTAAATCAGCTGTGCACTTAATATTGTAAAGTCAAACTAAAAATAGAAAGTGAGCAAGCGATTCGTTGTCCTTATGTTGTTCATTTGTAGTTTTATTGCAATATGACTACAGAATGGAGCCTGTATAATTTCTTTCTCTTTTTTAAAAATCTTATTGTGATTTTCTCTGCAGATTCGTGCTTGACATATTGTTACAAATGTTTCCCAATCATTTGAAAACAGTCCATTCTCTGCTTGTTAGGAACAAATGTATAGGTGTAAATTAAGTTTTTAAATCGCATTATATAGGAGGAAACATTTACTTTGCTTTTTCCTATTTCTGTGTGGAGGAACTTCCACAAGAGCAATGCTCCCAACCTCTCTGCAGGGAGGAGGAGGAATTTATCTGTAATTTTTGGAGGAGTGAGGCCATGCACAGCTCAGCCCTTTCTTCTCAACTTTTTAAAGCATCTACCGGCCTGTGAGGGAGCGTGTGTATCTTGTTCTGCTCCTCTGAGCTGTGGGTGTCAGAGAGACAGCCCCAGGGGAGGCCTGCAGCCTGCCAGAGTGCCTGCTCCTGGGAAGGAAACCTGCCCCATGCCGGGTGAAACTGTCACAAGCCCACAGGGCTCACAGGGAAGCAACCTCATTCCCCAAAAGCTTCATCAGTAATTAAGGCACCATTTTTATCTCCATCTGCCTCATTCTTGTGTCTAGTCCTAGGTTGTTGCATGGGGCCAGAATCTTTGAAAAGTGTTCAAGGAGTGCAATTTAAGTAGCAGAATAATACTCAGAGACTGTTGCTGGAACCTGAATTCAGGCCTTTGGCTTCGAGTTACATAGGTTACGTGGGGTCATGAACTTGGCGCTCACAGAGCTGGGTGGCCTTGTTCTCCTGACTGGCTGCTTTAAATAGAGCCAGGATTTTTTGTTTGTTTGTTTTTTACTGGAATAGCTCTTAGTTGATGCCAGCCTTAGTAAATAGGAAACAGGTGCAGCTGAGGCAATGAATCAACTACAGCAAAGAAAAACTCTGTTTAAAGGTCTTTTAGATACTGATACATAGGAGTAGGGAACAATTTTTTTCCCTCCTTTTACGGAGCTTCTCAGCCAGGGCTGCACTCAGCACCTCGAAACTACAACATTAGCGGTGTTCCACATTTGCTTAGGGAACTAGTGTGTACTGGACCGTCTTTAAATTATGAATGCCTCTCAACCAAGGAGGCGAAAGATTTGTATACTGAAAACGACAAAATGTTGCTGAAAGAAATTAAAGAAGACATAAATAAATGGAGAGACATTGTATGTTCATGGATTAGAAGACTTAATATTGTTTAGATGTTAATACAACCCAAAGAGATCTAGAGATTCACTGTAATCCCTATCAAAATCCCAGCAACATTTTTTGCAGAAATAGAAAAATCCATCCTAAAACTCATATGAAATCTCATGGGACCCTGAACAGCCAAAACAATATTGAAAAAGAACAAAATTGGAGGACTCAGAGCACTTCCTGATTTCACAAATTTAGGCCAGGCGCGGTGGCTAACACCTGCAATCTTAGCACTCTGGGAGGCTGAGGCAGGAGAATTCCTTGAGCTCAGGAGTTCGAGACCAGCCTGAGCAAGAGTGAGACCCCCCCCACCATCTCTACTAAAAATAGAAAATTAGCCGGGTATCATGGTGTGTGCCTGTAGTCCCAGCTACTCAGGAGGCCGAAGTAGGAGGATCGCTTGAGCCCAGGAGTTTGAGGTTGCTGTGAGCTATGATGATGTCATGGCACTCTACTCAACGGAGTGAAACTCTGTCTCAAAAAAAACAAGTGAAAAAAAAAAATTCATGACAAAGCTGTAGTAAAACAGTGTGGAACTGCCATAGAGACAGACGTACCAGCCAATGGAATCCAGCAGAGAGCTCAGAAACAAACCTGTGCATATTCTGTCAAACGCTCTTTGACAAGGGCACCAAAGTCACTCAATGGGAAAGGGGCAGTCTTTGCACCAAGTGGTGTTGGGACAACTGGGTATCTGCATGCAAAAGAATGAAGATGTATCCTTACCCAATACCACATACAAAAATTAACTCAAAGTGGATCAAAAACCTAAACGTAAGAGCTCGATCTATAAAACTCTTAGAGAAAAAGCATAGAGCCAAAGCTTCACACCATTGGATTTGGCAATGATTTCGTGGATATGACACCAAAGGCACAGACAGCAAAAGAAAAAAACAGATAAATTAAAAACTGTGTGTGTCAAAGGACACTATCAAACAGAGTGAAAAGGCAGCCTAGGGAATGAGAGAAAATATTTGTAAATCACATATCTGATAAGGGGTTAATATCTAGAATACATAGAGAACTCGAAAACTCAACAAAAAAACCCACCAGTCATGCTGACTCATGCCTGTAATCCTGGCCCTTTCAGGGGCTAAGGTGGGAGGATCGCTGGCGGCCAGGAGTTTCAGCTTACAGTGAGCTAAGATTGTGCCACTGCACTCTGGCTGGGATGGCAGAGCAAGACCCTGTCACTAAAAAAAAAAAACTCCTTACTCAACTAAAAAATGGACAAAGGATTTAAATAGATCACTTCTCCAAAGAAGATGTATAAATAGGCAATAGCACATGAAAAGATGTTCAACATCACTAATCATTATGGAAATGCAAATCAAAACCACAATGAGTTGCCACCTGACACCCATTAGGATGGCTACTATAAAAAATAAAACAGAGAAGAAAAAAACAAGCATTGGCGTGGGTGCAGAGGAATTGGAACCCTTGTGCACTGTTGGTAGGGATGTAAAATGGTGCAGCTGCTGTGAAAATCTGTATGGCAGTTTTTCAAAAAAGTAAAAATAGAATTACCAGTTGATCCAACAATTCAACTCTGGGTATATGCAGAAAAGGAAGCAGGGACTCCAACAGATATTTCACACCGATATTCCCAGCAGCATTATTCACAACAGCCAAAGGATAGGAACAACCCAAATGTCCACCGAGGACGGGATGGATAAACAAAATGTGGTAAATGTGGTGTACACAAATGATAAAATATTATCATTAAAAAGGAATGAAATTCTGATACACGCTACAACAGATGCATCTTGAAGATATTAAGCCAAGTGAAGAGAAGTAGACACAAAAGGACACATAGTGCATGATTCCACTTACACGAGGGACTTAGTCAAATACACAGAGGTACAAAGTAGACCAGTGGTTACCAGGTGCTGCGGGAAGGAAGAATGAGGAGTTATTGCTTAATGAATACAGAGTCTCTGTTTGGATGATGAAAAAGTTACCGGGGGTAGATAGTGTACTAATACTTCATGCCACTGAATACACTTACAAATGGCTAAAATGGTACATTTTATGTTACGTAAGATTTATCACAAGTTAAAAGAAAGAGAGAGAGAATGAATTACATTTACCTAGCTTAAAAAAAAATTGTTAGTGCCAGGCATGAGTAGGCTGTGTTCATTCAGCTACCCCAAATTCTGTTCCTCTTTTCTAAATATATTATTTTAATCCACCTTCGGGACCTCAAGAGGCTACCATTTAAGGACTAATCCCGAATCCCTTGGATTTGTCTGAGGTTCCCAGGCATGCATCACTGCATTAGGCTGGGGTCATCACGGGAGCTTTCTCACCGTTTTAGAATTCAGTCAAACAGTGGCTTCACTCAGAGAAGGGTGGTAGATTTTATTCACAATAATGTTTTTAAGGAGGAGGAAGAGAAGTTTGCTGAGGTGCTGCAGGCCAAGGCTGAAAGCAGGAACCCGCCCACCAGGGTGCTGATGAAACTCACAGGGTCGGGGGGCGGGTGGTGCAGCTGACCTCACTGGGAACCCAGCAGGGCAGAAGCCAGCTGCAGGGAAGGCCTCAGCTGGGAAGCTGGCTGGGGCACCCATGGGACGCCCCTAGAGGTTGCCTCTGGGGATGCTGTCGAACTCGGGGTGACCACCACTGGTGTCGTGCCCGATGGCCGAGCTCCATAAGAACAACTAAAGGAGCCCTCATCAGAGCCCGGAGAAGCTTCCACTTCCTGCAGTGTGTCCTCTTCTGACAAGGCACATTGCACAACAGTGTGAATGTACTTAACGCCGCTGAATTGTACATTAAAAACAGTTAAAAGGATACATTTTTATGTTGAGTGCATTTTACCACAATAAAAAAAAATCATGGAGCCAGCTGGCAGAAAAGAAATACCGAGGCGGTCTGGCTCCGGGATCACAGCAGCGCACCGCAGAGAGGACTCGGAGCTGAGACGCAGCAAATTGACAACTGGCGCTGGGACAAAATGTTAGCAGTTGTTAACAAGGACGAAAGGCGTACAGGAATTCTTTGTGCTATTCTTGAACTCTTCTGTATGTTTGAAATTATTCTCAAAATTTAAAACTTAAATAAAAGAACCACTTTAGCTGAAACTGGAGAAAATAAGACATTGGGAACAATGATTATTTTACTTTAAAAATTGCATTAGGCTCTATAAGAGAACTTGATTTTGGACTTTGATTCTTTTGGACTCTAAAAGGTAATGATTTCTTTGAACTTTTAACTCATGAAGGCAATACAATTTGATTTCAGATGAATTCCTTTATATTTTAATTTGCAAGGAGATTGAATTTTAGACTTCACTATTTCTCCCTGAGGAATTCACATTGGAAGGGAGTTTGTATGTAATATGGGGTTTCTTATTGTTAGCACTTTACTATGGAACATCTTTGTGTTAAATCTTGACATCATTGCCAAATCTCTATGGAGCTATATTGAGCATGACTTGACGTTATTTGGGATGGGGAATAGGAAAAGAGAGTAAAATTTTAACCCTGATTATAGCAAGACCTTAGAGGTAATCAACGTTCTTATCTGATCCCTTTCAGAACCTCCTGGTGGCGAATGTATGCTGCCCAACAGCAGACCTGGGAAGACTCAGACCGTAAGAGTGGTTGGGACCAAGGGAGCAACATGGTGCAGGAGAGCAGGGCTGCTCTGCGACACGATTCATTGCCACCTTGCTGGCCGTGGACTTAATGGTTAAGTCCAATGCTTAATTAAAAAAAAATTAGAAAGTAATAGAAAGATCCCATTCCCCACTTGTTTCCATGTGGAGGAATTCCACCCAAGTAACATTTCTGGCCTCTCTCCATCTTCTTGTTTACCTACTCCGAGGAAGGGTGAGTGAGTTACGTAGACGACAAGTTAGCAGGAAGAAGCCAGCATTGATTTGGGATCTACTGTCCTGCCAAGAACACTCATTATTCTCTGCACCTGAGCTTTATAGGGCTGCTGTGAAGACAATCTAAGTCAGGGGCGAAGTATTATCAAGCCAACTTGTTCAACCAACCTAAAGCCACTTCTTCCAACAACTTTTGTAAAGCTAATACCTTAATCTCCATCTGAATGATTTTTTATCTATCTCTTCATTGGTTCTGAACTTGAGTGGAAGAAAAGAGGTGCTATTTATTAGTCCCCACAAACCTTCACTCTTCATTCAAATAATCTTCCTCTTTTCTTATTTTCTTGTCTACATCAGTACCATCCAGTGGTATCATAATGCAAACCACAAATATAGTTGTAAATTTTCTATAGTCATATTAAAAAAAGGTAAAATTAATTTGATATTTTATTTGATACAATATGTTCAAAATATTACTTTAACATGTGATCATTAGAATTATTATTTAAAATATTAGTTAGATATTTTATATATTTTTATACTAAGTCTTTGAAATTCAATGTGTACTTTACATTTATAGCACATCTCAATTTGGACTAGCCACATATCAAGTGCTCTATAGCCATGCAGCTAGTGGCTACCATATTGAACAGTACGGATCTACATGATCTTGCCTATCAGATAGAGGCAGACTAGTTTTCTGCTGTAATTTTGTCTAGATTAATTACAATTGTGAAATAAGAATATACTTCCTGGAGTGATGTCAGCAAGATGGTGGAATAAGACATCCCCATCCCTTGACACGGTTCCCCCCTGCCCCCACCAGAAACAATAATTTGGCAACCAAACCTGGACAAAAGTGCCTTTGTGAGAGCTTTGGGACCTAGTGTAAGAGGTTACAATCCCTTGGGGGGGCTGAAAACTGAGGAAAGCTGCTTTGAAAAGGCAGGCCCATACCTCAGTAGAAGGCCCACCACCACAGACCAGGCTTCAGATCCAGAAGCAGCACCTGTGGGCTTGGCTCCAGCCCTGCTTACCCAGGGCACTAAAGGAAGTCCCATCTGTCTGGTGACCTAGCAGGAGAATGTTCTTGCTTGCCAAAACCAGTCTGTAAAGAATGGAAGAGGTGACTACTCCTTCAAGTGCACAGATACCAAAGCAAGGCTGCATGGGTCATGAAGAATCAGGCAAAGATAACACCACCAAAAGAAACAAAAAGCTTTAATAACTGACCCTAAAGAAATGGAGGTTCATGAAATGCTTGACAAAGAATTCAAAATAGTCATCTTAAAAACCTTACTGAGTCACAAGAAACCTGATAACTGAACAAAACCAGGAAAACAGTATATTAACAAAACTAGAAGTTAGAAGATACCAAGAAGTCACTAAGCCAAACAAACAAACAAAAAGAATAAAATTAAAAGTTCAATAAAGAAATAGAAACTATTAAAAAGAACCAAACGGAAATTCTGGAGCTGAAGAATACAATGACTGAACTGAAAAATTCAATACAGATATTTCACAGAAGACTTGATCAAGTAGAAGAATGAATCAGTAAACTCAAAGACAGGTCATTTAAAACTATCCAGTTAGAGGAACAAAAATAAAAAAGAACGTAAGCGTAAAGAAAGCCTGTGGGAGCACCATCAAATGAGCTGCTATATGCATTACAGGATCTCTAGAAGGAGAGAAGAAAGAGAAAAGGGTAGAAAACTTCCCAAATCTAGGCAGGGAAAGGGATATCCAGATTCATGAAGCCCAAAAGTCTCAGATGGGTTGAACCCAAGAAGGTCTACACTGAGACACACAATTTAATTGTCCAAAGTCAAAGACAAAGAAAATATATTGAAAGAAGCAAGAGAAAAGAGATTTGTCACATGCAAGAAAGCCCCCATAAGACTATCAGTAGATTTCTCAGCAAAAACCTTGCAGGCTAGGAGAGAGAGGGATAATATATTCAAAGTGCTGAAAGAAAAAAAACCCTGCCAACCAAGAATACCTGGCAAGACTGTCCTTTAAGAATGAAGATGGTTCAGCATGGTGGCTTACACGTGTAATCCCAGCACTTTGGGAGGCCGAGGCAGGAGGATTGCTTGAGGCCAGGAGTTTGAGATCAAGCTAGACAACATCGTGAGGACCCATCTCTACAAAAAATAAGATCATCCAGGCACAGTGGCAAGTGCCTGTAGTCCCAGCTTCTCAGGAGGCTTAGGCAGGAGGATCATTTGAGCCCAGGAGTTCAAGGCTGTAGTGAGCTATGATCATACCACTGCACTCTAGACTGGGTGACAGAGTGAGACTTCATCTAAAAAAGAAAGAAAGAAAGAAAGAAAGACCTCTTAGATAAATAAAAACTAAGGAAGTTCATCAGAACTAGACCTGCTTTACAACAAGTACTAAAGAGAGTTCTTCAAGCTGTAATAAAAAGATGCTAAACAACACAAAAGCATATATAAAAGTATAAATCTCACTCATAGGTATAAATATAAAGACATACACAGAATATTATAATACCGTAATGGTGTTTAACAGTAATATAAATTAAAAGACAAAAGTAGTAAGAATAGCTATAACCACAGAAATTTGTTAATGGAAACAATGTATAGAAAGAGGTAAAATCTGACATCAGTTATGTAAAGTGGGTGTGTGAGGGTGGGGGGAGTAAAGTGTATATTTTCTATATGCGATTGAAGTTATTATTAGCTTAAAACATACTTTATAACTATAAAATTCTAAGTTGTATTTAGCTTAAAACATACTGTTAAAGCTATAAAATATTTGATGTGATCCCCATGGTAACCACACATTAAAAAACATACAGTAGATACACAAAAGATAAAGAGGAAAGATTCACTACAAAATATCATCAAATCACAAAGAAGGACAAGAAAAGAATAAAGGAACAAGAGAACTACAAAACTGAGGGGGGGGGAGAACAAAATGGCAATAGTAAGTCCTTCCCTATTAATAATTACTTTAAATGTAAGTGGACTGAACTCCTCAATCAAAAGACAGAGTGGCTGAATGTATTTTTTTTAAAAAAACAACACCCAACTATATGCTGTCTACAAGAGATTCACATTAGATTTAAGGACATATATAGGCTGAAAGTGAAGGAGTAGAGAAAGATATTCCATGCGAATGGTAACCGAAAGAGTGCAGAGATGGCTATTTTTACATCAGACAAAATAGACTTCAAGTCAAAAACTATCATGAGAGATTGAGAACCAAAAATAAAATCCTAACCCTCCCCCAACCACTGAACAGACTCGCTCTTGGCCAGTGGGACCCTAGAGAAACTTTAAAAACTCAGTTTCTGGCCATGACATGGTAGGAGGTGCCCCATTATACCTCCCTCCCTATCGTAGTTTAGACACAACTGATCAGCATTAATGTTAAAGCAGAGATCACAAAGTAGAGATCATAAGAAAAGACTCTTTGTGGCAATAAGATACCAAATTATAAACAAGGAGACTTCTACTACTCCACCCTCTATAATAGATCATCCAGACAGAAAATCAATAAAGAAATAGCAGAACTGAACAACACTATAGACCAAATGGACCTAACAGATCGATATAGAACATTCCACCCAACGACAGCAGAATATTCATTCTTCTCAAGTGCACATGGAAAATTTGCCAGGATAGATCACATGCTAGGTCATCGACTAAGTAAACAAATTTATGAAGACTGAAATCATTTCAAGTATCTTTTATGATCACACGGGAATGAAAGTAGAAATTAATAACAAAAAGAAAATAGGAAAATTCATAAATACATGGAAATTAACACACTCTTAAACAACTAGTAAGCCAAAGAAGAATAAGAAAGGAAATTAGAAAATATCTTGGGACAATAAAAATGAAAACATAACATACCAAATCTAATGGGATGCAGTAAAAGTATTACTCAGAGGGAAGTTTATAGCAATAAATGTCTACATTAAAGAACAAAAAGGATCTCAAATTAAACAACCTAACTTTATACCTCAAGGTGTAAGTAGAAAAAAAGAACAAACCAGACCCCAAATTAGCAGGTGGAAAGAAATATTAATAATAAAGTTTAGAACATAAATAAATGAGATAGAGAATAGGAAAACAATTTTTAAAATTGGTGAACTGAATTGTGTTTCTTAAACATGAACAAAATTGACAAACTCTTAACTAAACTAAGAACCAAAAGAGAGAAAATGCAAATAAACAAAATCAGAAATGAAAGAGGAAACATTCCAACCGATCGCACAGAAATAAAAAGGATCATAAGGGACTATGAACAACTGTAGGCCAACAAATGGGATAATTTAGAAGAAATAGAGAAATTCCCAGAAACAGACAACATAACATACCAAGACTGAACCAAGAAGAACCAGAAAGCATTAACAGAACAGCGACAAACATGAGGATGGAGGGAATAATCCAAAAACTCCCAGCAAAGAAAAATCTAGGATTAGATGGCTTCGCAGGTGAATTCTACCAAACATTTAAAGAAGAATTAATGCCAATCTTAAACTCTTCTGAAAAACAGAAGACAAAATACTTCCAAACTCTTTCTACAAGGCCAGCACTCTTGGACTTCCCAGCCTCCAGAACTGTAGGTGAATCAACCTCTACTCATGGAAATTACTCAGTCCGTGGTATTCAGTTACAGCAACAGAAGATGGACTAAGACACACCAGACACAAAATTCAACTCCAAATGGACTTAAAAATCTAAACATAGACCTGAAACAATAAAACTCATAAGAGAAAACATAGAGAAAAACTTCTAGACATTGCACTGGCCAGTGATTTCTTGGATGTGACATCAAAGCACTGGCAACAAAAGTAAACACAGACATGTGAGGTGACATCAAACTAAAAAGCTTCCACACAGCAAAGGAAACAATCCACAAAGTGAAAAGGCAGTCTACAGAATGGGAGAAAATATTTTCAAACCATATATCTGATAATGGGTTAACACCAAAAATGTGTAAGAAATTCCTACAACTCAAAGGCAAAACAAAAACAAAACAAAATAAGCAAAAAAAAAATGCAATTTAAAAAATGGGCAAGGGACCTAAATAGGCATTTCTTCAAAGACGGTACATAAATGACCAACAGGTATATGAAAAGGTAGTTACCGTCACTCCTCATCAGAGAAATGCAAATCAAAACCACAGTGAGATATCACCTCGCACCCGTTAGGTTGGCTATCGTGAAAAAAACAAAAGACAGGCATGCATTGGTGAGGATATGGAGAAACTGGGACCCTTGTATGTTGCTGGTGGGAATGTAAATTGGTAGCCACTATGGAAATCAGAGGTTCCTCAAAAACTCAAAAATAGAATTAGCATGTGATCCAGCAATCCTACTTCTGGGTATATGTCCAGAAGAATCGAAACCTGGATCGTGAAGAGATTTCTGCACTCCTGTGTCCACTGTAGCGTTGCTCACGGTAGCCAAGACGTCAAACAGCCTGGACGGTCACCGATGGGAACACAGATCAGGCAAACGCGGCCACACCTGCAACGGAACGCTATTCAGCCTTGCGAAAGGAGGAGATCCTGCCGTTTGCCGCCACATGGATGGACCTGGAGGACACCACACAAGCGAAATGAACCAGGCATAGAAAGACAATGCTGCATGATGTCACTTACATGTGGAATCTAAAAGAGTCACACATAAAGCAGAGTAGAGGGTGGTTGCCAGGGTCTGCGGGGAGGGAGAAATGGGGAGGTGTTAGAAAAGGGTACAAGGTTTCACATGCATAATTAATTCCCGGAGATCTACTGTACAATATAAGGCCCGTGATTAATAGAACTGTATTGTATACTTAACCATTTGCTAAGAGGGTGGATCTTACATGAAGCGCTCTTACCGCAAAAGGGAAAAAAAACCTAAGGAGGCAGGAGGGAACTTTGGCAGGTGACGGATATGTTTATGGCCTCGATAACGAGCGTGGTTTGGTGGTTGCACGGGTGCGTACTTACCTCCAAACACATCAGGTTGTACACTCGAAATATCTATAGCTTCTTGTTGTCAGTCATAGCTGAACGACAAAGCAGTTAAATAAATCAGTATTATCCAATCCCTTCAGAACCCTGGTACTTACATGGCGTTCTGCTATAGGGCACAAAGAAATATGAGACACATCCTTGTTTTCAATATAGTTATAAGTACTTCAGAAAGTAAAATACAAAAGAAAAATCAACCACAACAAAAAGAATACACACTCATCTTCCTCTTTCTGTCTCAACACAAACCTTTTTCGTGTTTTTGAGAGGCCAAGGACGGGTTCAGATTGCTTTCCCGCAGACGGGTGTTTGTTTGAATGTGCCCTTGTGCACCAACTGCAACACAGTGGCCTTGTGGTTTTCTTGTCATTGCGAGTGAGTGTGATTTATGGCGGAGAACAGCTTGCGTGTTGTCACACAATCGTGGGCCACCCAAAGCTCGTGGTTGGCGAGAGTTGACCCGAGAGAGCCGGATTGACACGTGAAGGTTCTTGGGCCCCTTGAGGCCACTGTTAACTAAAACACATTAATTAATTAATGAGGTTTATACTTTGGAAAAAGGAGAGCTTTAGTTCTCATAAAGGGTAGCAACCTACTGTGGTCATTCCAGTAAGTTGGGAGGCAGAGCCCCGTCCAGAAGCCAGGCACGTGTGCTTCGAAGAAGAGACAAAAGGCAACGGGATTTTATACTGAGTGGGGTGGTCAAATATACATATTCAACAAGCTCTGGGAGGAGTCATGAATATTCATGAAGGGAAATCAAACACATGTAATTGCACTTTCTCTCTCCCATTCCGTCATGGCTGAGAACTCAGTTTTAAGGTGTTTCCGGGGTCCCCCTGGCCCAGAGGGGTCCATTCAGCCAGGGGGGGCTTAGGACTGTGTCTCTAGTTCCCACCACCCCCGGCTAGTCAGGTACTGATGGAGCTGGATACTTGGGGCTCTCTAACCCGGTCAGGGACTCCCCCTTCCCCGGCCAGCCCAGAGGACCAGGATCCCTAATTTGCTTCCAGTACTGGAGGGAGGGTCCTGAGCAGGACTGCTGACTATGTCCTGCTGTCCCAGCCCTCAGCGTGGGTGGGACTGATTCACCAGCCACTTCGGAAGCCCCAACAGTTTTGGAAAAGCCTCACACCTGGGTTGGTCGTGGTGTCGAGGGGTAGCTAATGGCTGACTGTCCCCATGAGGGCGTGAATGTGGTGCGTCCTCCTCACCCTTCTGAAGCATAGATTCCATCTCAGGACTGACGGGTGCACTCCCCTTCTGACTGACCGTGGTGGCGGGGCTTGCGCCACTCCCGAAGCGATGGTGAAGAATCCTGCTCAACCCAGAAGGGAGAGGAGAGTGGTTGGGCTGCCCTGAGTGCCTGGTGAGGAAAGCAAAGATGTAAGTGGCGGGGAGGTGTAATGAGGTGAAAGCATTCGCCCCCCAGCATTCCAGGTGGCACAGGAGGGCGTGCGTCAGCAGAGTGGACTGTGCCGAGAGCAGCTTGGGGTCGAAGGTATAGCAGGAGGAGAGAGGGCAGAGCGCTGCTTGGGCTGCACCGGGAAGGACCTAAGGGGCTGGGGAGAGGGCAAGAGCGAGGGTCTGTCCAAGAGCTTCCGCCCTGCGTGGGAGAAAGTTTGAGAATAAGAGAAGCGGGTAAAGAGGAAACGATGAACGTCTCCCGCACCCTTTGAAATTGGCTCAAGGGCTTTAGTAAGCGCTGGAATTTTTTTCAAGGGTATTTTTCCTCCCAGGCTGCTGTTGCTGTGAGTGGGGCACTATAAATCCCCACCCAAACGGAGTTCTCTATTTCATTCAGGTTACACTTACCTCATGGCTGAGAAAACTAAACCTCAGAAGTGGGATCCGGCAAGCAAGTGTCAGAGATGGGTCTCAAATCCCCATTCTCTCCTCGTTTCTCCCCCCCCAACCCAGCCATTCCACAAAACAAACAAAACCACAAGCTTAGGGAATATTTTGTGCCAGGCATTATTATTGATAATGTTTATTCAGAACTTTACAAATGTTCCTACACTTAAGGATTTTCAAACACTAAGAAAACATTATTAAATGCAGGGAAAACTGTTTATGTTTAGTTATGTTAGTAATGCTAGCATTTAGTTATGGGTATGAAATAATTATAAGAACAAGGAAATGAGAGAAACAAAAGAAGGAAATAAAATTGAGCAGATACAGGATTACAACTATTTAAAACCTCTAGATCCTAAGATTCATAAAATAAAGACCAGCAAGCTGTACTCCAAAATGTTGATAGTGGCTCTCTCTCCCCTGCACTTTAAACGTCTTTTCTAAACTTCTCATGCTCTATTTTACTGTTACGATGGGGGGAGAAAAGTCCTCCTCCTCTTCCTCTAGGAGGTTGCCACCGTTATCTTATCCCGCACTATGGATTCTAGTTTTAGAAAAGAATCTTCATCGTGCAAAAACCTTTTGGCACGCAGACGTTCATTTCACCACGATGTATAATAAAAAATGTGAAATCACCCAAATATTCACGAAAGGGGAGAGGCAAAAACGCACCGCCTGTTGCTTTCGGGTTTTCTACCTCCTTTCTCCTTCATATTGTCCCCCGGCGGTCTCAGCGACAGAAGGAGGCAAAGGCCTGTGACCTGGTTCTGACTAATCACAGTGGACCCTGGACTTCTGCCCCGCCCCCTTCGACCCTGGGCTGGGACTGCACCTGGCGGTGCTGCGGCCCCCTCACCTGGGTGGCAGCAGCCTGTGCGGGAGGCAGAAAGACAGACACCAGACGACATTTTTATCCTCTGGATCCAGACACAGCTGAAGCCTGCCGTATCCTGAGCTAGTTAAGTACGTGCGTCAGTAAACTCCGCCAGTGTGAGTTGGTTTTGAACATTTAAAACAGAAAGAGCAGGCCGGGCACGGTGGCTCACGCCTGTAATCCCAGCTCTCTGGGAGGCCGAGGCGGGCAGATTGTTTGAGCTCAGGAGTTCGAAACCAGTCTGAGCAAGAGCGAGACCCTGTCTCTACTAAAATTAGAAAGAAATTAATTGGACAACTAAAAATATATAGAAAAAATTAGCCGGGCATGGTGGCGCATGCCTGTAGTCCCAGCTACTCGGCAGGCTGAGGCAGGAGGATTGCTTGAGCCCAGGAGTTTGAGGTTGCTGTGAGCTAGCATGATGCCACGGCACTCTAGCCTGGGCAACACAGTGAGACTCTGTCT
>CAUYSK010073598.1:0-16013 GCA_963575035.1 Avahi laniger | reverse complement strand
TTCTTTCTTTCTTTCTTTCTTTCTTTCTTTCTTTCTTTCTTTCTTTCTTTCTTTCTTTCTTTCTTTCTTTCTTTCTTTCTTTCTTTCTTTCTTTCTTTCTTTCTTTCTTTCCTTCTTTCTTTCCTTCTTTCCTTCTTTCCTTCTTTCCTTCCTTCTTTCTTTCTTTCTTTCTTTCTTTCTTTCTTTCTTTCTTTCTTTCGCTGATTAAGCAGTAGTGAGTATATTATTGTACTGATATAAAAGTTTTTGTATCTTTTTTAATTTCAGTATATTACGGGGGTACAAATGTTTAGATTATATATGTTGCCTTTGCCCCACCTGCGTCAGAGCTTCAAGCTTGTCCCTCCCCCAGACAGTGCGCGCCGCACCATTTGGTGGTTTTATACGAATCCCCTTCCCTCCTCCAAACTGCCTGACACCAATGAATGTTACTAGTATATGTGCACTTAAGTGTGGATCAGTTAATACCAATTTGATGGTGAGCACATGTGTGATTGTTTTTCCATTCTTGTGATACTTCCCTTAGAAGAATGGGCTCCAGCTCCATCCAGGATAATGCAGGAGGTATTATTAGTCCATCATTTTTTTTATAGCTGAGAGTAGTGCTCCATGGTGTACATGTACCACATTTTGTTAATCCACTCATGGACTCATGGGCACTTGGGTTGTTTTCGCATCTTTGCAATTGTGAATTGTGCTGCTATGAACATTTAAGAGATATTCTAATATTCTGAAACAGTTCTGGTGCATTCTGAAATGATGTTGAATCCCTCTGCCTGAATATAGAACATCCTTTTGTTCTATTTCCAATGGATGCTGCTTCAGTAACATCTAAGATCTTGAAATTTCCCAGTACTTGTATCTGGGTACAGGAGCAGAAACAATTGATGTAGTTGTGAGAGCCCTGGGACATCAGTATTTTTCACTTTTTTTTCCTGATTGATCGAATTCACCTATCTTCCTGCAGACTTTGGGATCTTTCTTCTGTACAGAGTGGAAAAGCATGCTTTTATTCTATTTTATATTTTTATAGATTACCTAATATCTTTTTATTTGACTTTTTAAATTGTATTTATCTTTATATTTTCATATGAATATTTAAATTAAAAGGTTCCCTTCAGCCAAAATGATATAAATACATTATTTTTGAATATTCCACAATTTGTGTAAGAAAATACAGAAAACAAATACATATAACAATCATCTGATTGAGTTTGTCTATCATCTCTGAATACCATAAAAATCTAAATTCACATAATCTTGAAAATGTGGAGGAAATGGACAAATTCTTAGAATTCTTTTACTTTTGATCTGTATTCTTCCAACTCGTTCGGGTATTCTGGGAGGCTGAAATTCGATAGCCATGAATCGATTTCTTTGTATCTTGTATTTTGGGATTCACCTCTTCTTAAATTACGAGAATGTGCATGGACTTAGGGGACAGATTAGAACAGGACGAACTATGTCAGGATATTCCCTGGGAAGTGTAGAAACAGAAATCACCATTGCTATCCCTTTGGAATAATATTCTGTCTCAACAGACTTTCTCTGAGCATCACTTTGACAGATCCTCCTGGTATTTGCACTGTTTCTTCATCTTTCCATTTCTCTCCTTGAAGTTAATTTCAATTCATACCCTTTCCAAAAACGTCTCACTGAAGAGTGGCATTCCCTTGTTTTCTGTGGACTCCCTGTTCTGAGTTAACCCAATGTTCATAGTCTACACTCATTGCATCAACACTACTGCATTGGTGTGTACTACATGTCATTCAAACAACCTTTTGGGGACTCCTGCTCCCTCCAGAAATCCATACAGCTATTTCGGTAGCTTCTGTGTTTTGTTTTTTCAGCCTCATACTCCCTCTGACCATGGCTTGTTCACCCCAGGAGGGGCACCCAAAATGAGTTGCATTTTTCTGTGAACCAGGTGATGTGCTAATTTGTCTCTCCTCAGTGGTAAATTAGAAGCAGTCCTGGACATAATTTCTTCTGTGTTCACAGGAACTTCAGCACTGTGAGAGTGAGAAAAAATAGTGTCCATTCTTGGGTGTTCCCTCAAGGATCAAATATTTCAAAGGAGCCTAAAAGAAGGAAGGCATTCTATTAAATGTCTGCATTCTTCTCACCTTCTGGTCAACCATATTCATATGTCTTAGAAATTCTTAAATCTTTGATTCACAACAATAAGAATTTTGATCTTTATATACTTAGGCATCAGTGGGATTTTTTAAAAAAAGCATATATAAGTCTTCCAATTACAAGTTTTTGACAATTCTAAAATGCAAAATTAGAAGTCCTCCAAGTAACAGTTTGTAATAATTATCTGGTTTGGACATTTCCTGAGCATATACACGTGAGCCAAATGAATCTCTCATGCCTCACAGAGAAATCCTTTTTCTCAAATTGGCAAAATTTATATTTAAAGAATAATTTATGTTCTCTCTAATATATCTCATGGCAAATGTATGCATATTAAAGATGTCTATTCATAGGAGTTATTAGCAATGTGGTGAATATTCAAGAATGAATAATTTCAGCCATGCCCTTCATCAGTTACTGAGTTAATTTTGATAATAAAATAATCCCAATTGAAAGGATTATCCTAGATATATCTATAGTCTATGCATATGCAAAGTGTCTGGAAAAAAGATAATGTATCATTGATGTTTAAAATATAATCTCAATATCTGTGACGTTGTAGTTGAAATCATTTTACAGAAATGGAAAGTTTAAATATTTCTATCTATCTATAGTACAATTTCTTTTTTGTCATGTTTCTCTGGCCCAGTTTCAATTAAAAAAATCTTGTCAATAGAATCAGTTTTTTTAAGTTCTAATAAAATATAATCCAGTTGCAAATATTTCATAAAATTTGTTTATGGTTACATAGCATTTTGAATTTGAAAAAGAAACATAAATGTCAGCCATGAATGAGAATTTTTTTTAAGATGTAAGAGACATTAATTTACTTTTGAAAAATAAAAAACTTGGGAGTCATCTTTTGGTGTGTATTATGCTGTTTTAGATAAATAGAAAGGATCTCATAACTGACCAAAAAACATTATAACAATAATGTTTTATTTTTCCTTTTTATCACTAAAGTTTGCTCAAAGCATTATTGGATACACTAATTATTAGGTACTGTATTCATTTTGTTATTGTTGTTGTTGCTGATGTTGTTGTTTTCTGAGACACAGTCTTGCTCTTTCATAGTAAGTAGAATGCAGTGGTGCCATCATAGCTCACTGCAACCTCAAACTCCTGGGCTCAAGCGATCCTCCTACCTCAGCTTCTTGAGTAGCTCAGACTACACGCGTGTGTCATGGCATCTGGCTAATTTTTCTATTTGTAGTAGAGACAGAGTTTCATTTTTTCTCAAGCTGATCTTGAACTCCTAAGCTCAAGAAATCCTCCTGCCTCAGCCTCCTAGAGTGCTAGGATTACAGACATGAGCCACCATGCCCCACCATTTTTTATTGCTGCATAACAAATCACCACAAAGTACAAGGGCTTAAAAGAAAACTCAAGTATTAGTTCACAATTTTGTAAGTGAGATTTTTAGACATGCCATGACTGAATCTTCTGATCAGGGTCTCATGAGGCTGGAATCAAAGTGCTGACTTTTTTTTTTTTTTTTTTTTTTGCTTAAACACAGTAGTTGTGGCAGAAATTAGGGGCTAAGCTCAGGGCCTCAGGGCCTCAGGGCCTGTGATCAAACATCCCTGTCCATCTTAAAAGCTAGCAACGTGGAATTCCTTCCATGCTTTGAATCTCTCTTGCAAAGAAGAATGCTGTCCCTTTGAAAGTCTGACATGATTAAATTAAGCCCACTGAAGATAGTCTTCCTCTCTTAAAGTAGACTGTGCTTTGTAGCATAACCTGACCATGGAAGTACTACCTGATTATCATCATTTCATTCTTAGGTCCATCTTACACTCAAGAGGAGGGAATTATGCAAGGACATGGGTCACTGGGGATTGTCTTACAATTCTTCCTACCATAGGATCACAATTTTCTTGATCATATAGTAACTCCAACAGAAATACTCATCTCTACATAAAGTCATGGAAACTAAACAGCCTACTGCTCAATGATAGGTCAAGGAGGAAATTAAAATGGAAATCAAAAGACTCTTTGAACTAAATTATAAAGGGGACACAGTTATCAAAAACTGTGGGATACAGCTAAAGCAGTCCTGAGAGGAAAATTCATAGCCATAAATGCCTACATCCAAAAGACAGAAGATCAAAAATCAACAATCTAATGAATCATCTCAAGGAACTGGAAAAGGATGAGCAAACCAATCCCAAACCCAGCAGAAGAAAATAAATAACCAAGATTAGAGCGGAACTAAATGAAATTGATAATAAAATAACTATACAGAAGATAAATGAAACAAAAAGTTGGTTCTTTGAAAAGACAAACAAAATTGAGGGCATCATCTCTGAATACTGTAAAAATCTCTATGCACATAAACTTGAAAACATGGAGGAAATGGACACATTCTTAGAAACACACAGCCTCCCTAGGCTCAATTTGGAAAAAATAGAGTTCCTGAATAGACTGATATCAAGTAACAAAATTGAAGCAGCAATAAAACATCTTTCAGCAAAAAATGTTCCAGACCGATGGTTTCAAACCTGAATTTTACCAGACCTACATCAACCATTATAAATCTTATGAGAGTTAAACCATGAGTTGAAATATCACAATCTTGGGGAAGATAGATCAGTCAAAATAAGATCATACTCAACACAAGGAGACATGGAAATTTATAAGAGGATTGAACTGAAGGCAAGGCCACTGTGACACTTGTTCTGTCTCCTTCGGGTGAAAAACAGAACATGGACTCAGTACCACATTGCTTCCTTTGAGCAAGCATCTGTAGGTGAAGGAAACCCACAGTCAAGTATTCTTGCCTGTATGTTACCACTAAGAATTCATTGACTCTGGTTCACGTCCTTGCAGAGATCCCCAGTCCTAAGAACAACCTATTCAGGCATTCTGAATAGGAGATGGATTAAGAGAAAGTTGATGTATGCACTTTTATCAACTTCCTTCTTTTCCCTTTCCTTCTAGAAAATAAATCCCATTTGTTTTGTACTTGGAATTTCCCACTGTACTTGGAATTTCAATTTGGTTTGTCAGTGTGGTGGATTAAGAAAATTGCATTCAGAGGTAATGTAAAAAATATCAGGAAATAAAGGTATTTCTGTGAATTAGCTATTTAATCTATTACCCAAAGGTATTCTATATCATGCCACCATGAATAGCATTTAGCAGAGGTAGGATATTTACATAAGAGGACTTTCCCATGTGCAGGTATGTTGCAGCCATTCCTAGTAATAAACCATCCTTTTTAGATATCTGAACACACGTATTGGAATAAAACATGTTCATACACATAGAATTTACCCTGATATTTTTGTTGGTTTGTTTCTCTTTCAGTAACTCAGGTGCAATGATCTGGAATAGCCATAATTCAGTAGCATCATTTGTCCAAGTTTGCTTTTCTTTTGTCCATCCACCCCCCCATTCATTTATCCATCCATCCATCCATCTATCCATCCATCCATCCACTCCTCCATTCATTCATCTATCCATCCATCCATTCATCCATCCATCCATCTATCCATCCATTGATCCACCCATCCATACACACATGCATACGTATATCAGTTTGCTCATCCATCCATCTACCCATCCATCCATCCATAAACCCATGCACATATCTGTCCACGCATCCTTCCACTTATTTATTCATTCATTGTTAATAATGTAGTAAATATTTATGCATCCAAGAGCCAATCTAAGAATAAGAACATTAGCAGTAAATTTGATCAACCCATGTGCTATTTCCCTTAACTATCAGCCTACCTCTGCAATGGAGGTAACCAATATCTCAAAGTTTTATTTAAAATTCTCTTTATTTTTAAAAAATTTAATGTTACAATATTTCACAATGCCACATTTACCATTATTGCTTGATCTTGCTTGTGTTGAACATTTAAACAATGGTGTTACGAGTTAGAGAGACTTCCGAGGCCTCTTTTAAAACTAGATAATAGGTTATTTAGCTCCATCAATATGGTTGCGTGTAGCTGCAGTCCATTCACTTTCCTGCTGTGTATATTTTATTGTCATTTCTATATTATTATAGTGAATAATTTAAAAGAAATTGAGTTATATTTTGTTGTACACCAAAGGACAGCAATCCCTGGTTTATGTTATAGTGTTTTTTATCAACTATTTGTATCTCCAGATGCCACCTGAAGAACCAGATTTTCTTTCTCTGTGCGAGGAAGGGCTCTTCTGTCTAATACTGTTCAGCCGGTTGTTATTGAGTTGTCAGGATTCACAGGAGGCTAAACCCAAAGAAGAAGACCAACTAGCCAGTAAAATAAAACCTCTTCAACATGTTTTAGATTCCCTAAAGTCTTAAAGTACTGTGGTGATTCCAGGCAACATTATATTCACACAGCTCAAACAAGTTCTTGAAGATAATTATCCATGATTGATGAAGCTTCATTTCACATTTGGTTAGTGGGGAGAAAATATATGAATAGTGCAGGATCCAGTTGTTCTTTCTAACATTACAGTAACTCCCCAAACATATTTTCCTTGTACTTAACAAAATTATTGATATTATGGACTTTCGTTGTGCCTCTTGACATAAGATAAATCATCATAGCATTAGCAATAGAATTCTCTGAAATGTATTTCCTTGTTATCTTTCTGGAAAAGAAAAGAAAAGAAAAAAGTTATAAATGCTTAAGCTGAAAACATCAATTCCCAAATACATTAGATGGTGTTCTAAAGAAGAACGTGATCTAATTTACATGCCTTAGTTAATTTTGAGATATAAATTGTCTGTGCTGCATCAATTCCTTGTCAATAACCTCATTTCTTTTTATTTTTCTTAACCATGATGATGACTCTGGGGAAGATGGAATGGAATGACACAAATAATATCATGCTCAAAAGATGCTTAATGGTGGAAAAATAAAGTATAATAGAAAGGGGACAAAAATGAAGCATTTGGGTATATCACACTCTTCCAAGCAGAAGGCACATAGAACCTATTTCACAAGCTTAGAAATTCAACAATGGGTGGCTCACGTCTGTCTGTAATCCTAACACTGTGGGAGGCCAAGGCGGGAGGATCACTTGAGGCCAGGCATTGGAGACCAGCCTGAGCAAGAGCGAGATCCCGTCTCTACAAAAAATAGAAAAATTAATTGGACATGATGGTGCACACCTGTAGTCTCAGCTACTTGGGAGGCTGAGACAGGTGGATTGCTTGAGCCCAGGAGTTTAAGGGTTCAGTGAGCTATGAAGATGCCACTGTACTCTAGCCCAGGCAACAGAGTGAGACTCTCTCTCCCCACCCCGTACCCTACCCTCCCCAGCCCAAAAGCAGAAAGAAATTCAGCTACAGGTTCTGCTTAGCACTGTAGCTCCAAGTAGCATCACAGGAAACCACCTGTGGATTTGATGTCTCTTTCCCACCAATCCTGACCACATCAAAGCATAGATATTGTGTCTGCCTTTTTACCTCAGAGTGAAAATATTGGCAAAATCGAGGAAAGATGGATGCATCACCCCAAAGAGACAAAGTTAGCCTGAAAGAGACTAGGGCATTCTCTCTTTACACATGTGGGGTTGTTAGTTCATGATGCCCATAGTAATGGGATCCCTGGAGTTAGCATGGAAAGGGATAGAATCTGAGGGCCTCAGTGAAGATTCTGAATCTCACACCCATTGCCCTCTAGTACTGGGGAAGAATTACAGTACTGATGCCTTGTTTCTCTATCCATTAAATTGCAATAGGAAATTTAAAAAAAAATCCTCATGAGATTGCTATGAAGAGTAAACCATATGTATAATCTATATAAAATGTAGACTGAGATCAGCCCACCATCCTGTTATTTCATTTTCCATGTGCTGTTTGATGACTTAGGTTACTCAGTGTTAGAAAAAGAATGAGAAGAGAAAAACAAATTTGAAGTCATGGGCCAAGGAAGACAAAACTAGAGTTTCAGTACCACCAAAGATAATGACCAACGCGCCTGCCCCAAATAGATGGTTGTTGAGGACACAGGAAGGGTGATCCTCTATGAATAAAGCAAAGCATGAGTGACTTAAAAACATCTTGGAAACAACTCAATTTCAGACAGGATTATGGTGATTTCCCCCTGTCTAGTTAACTGCTGGTAAGCAAAAATTCAAAGTGGAATTACTTCAGAATTCCATCTATAATGGCATAACTCTGTGTGTGTGTGTATAATATATTAACATAATATATAAAATATATATTAATAGAACATATATGAGAGAGAAAGGTAGACAGAGGTAGGTAGATATAGATCAAACATATATACACCTGCATATATATGTGTATAATAAATATTATTATCAATATGCTACATGATATAGACACTTTTCTCATGCATAATGCATCATTTATTTAAAAATTACCAAATATACCAAGAGGCATGGACACATGATTGAGATGTAAGAGAAATAACAATAATTAAAAACAGATACTCGAATTCTTAAAAAGAGACTTTCAAAT
Organism: Avahi laniger; assembly: GCA_963575035.1. Lineage (NCBI taxonomy): Eukaryota > Metazoa > Chordata > Mammalia > Primates > Indriidae > Avahi > Avahi laniger. The sequence goes on along the minus strand of CAUYSK010073598.1, from coordinate 7,438 downwards.
AATGTTACTGACTTATTCTAGGAAACCCATGATGCAGGAATACTGCCTCCAGATGGTTGGAATCTATACAGAGGAGGACATTCACAATTCTAGAAGTGAAAAAAATACAATCACTAAAACTAGAAGGTCCGATGTTACATTTCAAAACACGTTGATTTTATGAATGTTGAGGAATAGTGAATAATGAGGGATGTGGGTAAATATAAAATATCAATGACACGATGCCAGAGAGAAGGCACAGCTATGATTAAAATAACATCTACGGCATGGTGCACATATTACTTACATGTGTAGCCCTGGAGTTCAAGACAGAGAAAAGAGAAAGGTGATAAATGAACATTAGAGGACCTATTGGGCAGAAATATCCAAACTGTGGGAAGACATCCAGCAGTAAGATTCAAGAGGTTCTGAAAACCCAAAGAGAGAAATACAACAAAAATCAAATTCATTCACATGATGGTAGACAAAACACAGACCCCCCAAAAGAATAATAATAAAAAAACAACACTGCCCCCATCTGAATCCCTGAAACCTATGAACACATTACCTTATCTGGGAAAGGGACTTTGCAGGTGTGGTTAAGTTAAGGATGTTGGAATGAGGAGATGCTGCTGGCTACCTCGGTGGCCCAGTGCTATCATTGGCATCCTTGTCAGGGAGAGAGAGGCAGATGGATTCACAGAGTGAGGTGGGACTCACTTGGAGATCTCAGTGTGGTATCCCAGATTGGATCTGGGAAGAGAAAAAGGAAGGAAGTGGAAAAACTGTGAAATCCCGATAAATTCTGTAGTTCAGATAATAGTAATATACAGATGCTGGTTTCTTAGTTGTGACAGATGTAACATGCTTAATAACAATGTTAACATGAGGGGAAACTCCGTGAGGGTTATATGGGAACTTCGTGTTATTTTTGTACCTTTTTTGTAAATTGAAAATTATTCCAAAATTTTTTTAAAAGTTTATTAAAAATTAAATAAAAAATAAAATAAAGATTGAGAATGGTATTAGAGACAGACACATGCTATAACTCACCAATCTAACTCAAATGTATGTAGAAATGATGGTGACTTTGGAAAGAAAACACCTGGACTTTTTGCTGTGTCTGCCACACTAATTTAACTGCTTTGTTATCCAATGCATCTCCTAGGAAATGTGTGTCCAATGAGCACTGTGGTTGCATGTGGTCTCTAAATTTCATTTTAGCTCTAACGTTGCGCAGTGTTTTGATTTTAAGGGAAAACAATCTTGAGAATACTGAAAACGATTGCAAAATAGTGTCATAATATTAACACACAGGTACCCCAAAATGATCATTCAGTTTCACTGTCAGAAAACATCAATTATTTGGACCTTTGAGTGGACTGTCATGACATGAATTCAGGGGACTGTGCTTTCTCTAATTATGTAGGCTTTTTTTTAATTAGCATACTATTGTTACTGAGTTTCCTCTTTTTAATCAGAAGCCTGCCCATTTCTCTTCATTACAAAATCTATTTTACTTATATTGACTATTTATAAATAAAGCTCCTCTAGGTAGCAAAAAATTATAGGGAATTAAAAAAGGCAATTTTCTTGGGCCTGATAGCTATTCAGGCTGATGTTCACTTGCCAATTTCTCTTCTATGAATATTGACACAGGCAGAAAAAAATACTGGCTTTAAAGAGGCTTGGTAAACTGCCTGCCTTATATTTAGCTCACTATTTGGCAGGTAAACCTCTATTTTCAATAAGCACCTTGTCTTCCTGACAATTAAGCAAAAAGAAAGTCAAATGTCACCTTAAGTTAGAAAAACCCCAACCAACTGCACAAGGATAAATGGTCATACTCTAGTGCGATAAATAATTCTTCCATACGAGCTTCTAATATATTAATAGAATTTAACTCTTAGAAATAAAGTCATCCCGTACAGGGAAAAGAAGGCAGAGAAAATAAGGCAGGGAGGGGTGAGAAAAATAGGACATATATTTTTATCTGTGTATGTCTAAGTATCAATATCCATGTATATATGTGTATCTATGTATCAATTTCCATGTGTCTATGTATATCAACAATTCAATGTCCATGTATGTGTATCTAGGTATCGATATCCATGCATCTCTGTATATTTATGTATCAATATCTAGATATCTATGTACATCTGTATATTAATATCTATGTACCTATGTATATCTAGGTAGCAATATATATGTATGTATATCTACATATCTATATCTATGTATGTTTATGCTTCAATATCTATGTATCTATGTATATCTATGTATCAATATATCTGCCTTGATAGCAGTAGATAAAAGAGAATATTCAAGTACCTTGGAATTTAGATCTACTCCTTAACACATGAGGTATTGGAATTTGGATTAGAAGCCAAATTAACAATATTGTGCACTTTAACTCCAATTCTGCCTATTATTTGGGGCATGGCTTATAAAAAATAATTAATTTGAGGCTTATGATTATAAGATTTAAAATTCTAAGTATAGGCATGACTCAGAGATAGTATGGGTTCAATTCCTCACCAGCACAATAAAGCAAATATTGCACTAAAACAAATCACAAGAACTTTTTGGTTTATCAGTGCATATAAAAGTTGTTTTTCCTATGTCATGGCCTATTAAGTGTGCAAATACATTATATCTAAAAAATGTATATCACTTAGTTAAAAAATGTTTTATTGCTAAGAGATGCTAATAACTATGTGAGTCTTCTGTGAGTCATGATCTTTCTGCTGGTGGATGACGGTGACTGATCAGGGTGGTGGTTGCTGAAGGCTGCGGTGGCTGTGGCAATTTCTGAAAATAAGACAGGAATGAGGTTTGTGCCGTCCACTGACTCTTCTTTTCAGGAAAGATTTCTCTGTAGCATACAATACTCTTTGATAGCATTTTAGCCACAGTAGGATTTCTTTTGAAATTGGAGACAAATCTCAAACTCTGTGACTGCTTTATCAACTAAGTTTATGTGATATTCTAAATTCTCTATTATCATTTCAACAATATTTATAGCATCTTTACCAGGAATAGAGGTCATCTCATGACACCACTTTCTCTGCTAATTTGTAAGGAACAACGCCTCGTCCGTTCAAGTTTTACCACGCGTTTGCAGCAATTCAGTCGCACCTGCAGGCGTCGCTAGTAATTCTAGTTCTCTGACTATTTCCACCCCACGTGCAGTTACTTCCTCCACTGGAATACTGAACTTCTCACAGTCATTCACGAGGGTTAAAATCAACTTCTTCCAAGCTCCTGTTAATATCTCTATTTTGACCTCCTCCCACGAATCGTGAATGTTCTTAATGGCATCTAGAATGGTGAATCCTTTCTAGTAGGTTTTCAATTTACTCTGCCAAGATCCGTCACAGGAATCATTGTCTATGGCAGCTATTGTCTTACAAAATGTATTTTTTAAATAATAAAACTTAAATGTTGAAATGACTCCTTGATCCATGGGCTGCAGAATGGCTGCTGTATTAGCAGCATGAAAACAGCATTCATCCCCTGTACATCTCCATCAGGGCTCTAGGGTGACCAGGTGCATTGTCAATGAGGAGCAAAATTTTGAAAAATACAATCTTATTTTTCCCCTGAGTATTAGGTCTCAACAGTGGGCTTAAAATATTCAGTAAACCATGCTATGAACAGATGTGCTATCATCTAGACTTTGTTGTTCCATTTATAGAGTACAGACAGAGTAGATTTAGCATAATTCTTAAGGGACATAGAATTTTTAGAATGGCAGATGAGCATTGCCTTTAACTTAAAGTCGCCAGCTGCATTAGCCCCTAAGAAAAGAATCAGTCTGTCCTTTGAAGCTCTGAAGCTAGACATTGACTTCTCCTCTCTAGCTATGAAAGTCCTAGATGGTATCTTCTTCCAACTGAAGGCTGTTTCATCTACATTTAAAATCTGTTGTTTAGTGTAGCCACCTTCTTCGATGATCTCAGCTAGATCTTCCGGACAAGTTGCTGAAGCTTCTACATCAACAATTTCTGCTTCACCTTGCACTTTTCTATTATGGAGAAAACTTCTTTCCTTAAGCCTCATGGATCAACTTCTGCTAGGTTCAAATTTCTCTTCTACAGTTTCCTCACCTCTCTCAGCTTTCACAGAATCGAAGAGATGTAGGGTCTTGCTCTGGATTAGGTTTGGCTTAAGGGAATATCATAGCTGGTTTGATCTTCTATCCAGACCACTAAAACTTTTTCCATATCAACAATCGAGCTATTTCACTTTTTTATCATTCATGTATTCATTGGAATAGCACTTTTAATTTCCTTCAAAACATTTCCTTTGCACTCACAGCTTGGCTGTTTGACATAAGAGTCCGAGCTTTCAGAGTATCTCAGCTTTCAACGTGCCTTCCTCACTACTCTTAATCATTTGTAGCTCTTCATTTAAAGTGTGACTCTTCCTTTGACTTGAACACTTAGAAGCCATTGTAGGGTTATTAATTGTCCTGATTTCAATGTTATCTTGTCTTATAAAATAGGGAGGTCCAAGGAGAGGGAGAGAGATGAAGGAAGAGCCAGGTGCTGGGGTATTCAGAACACACACGACATTAAATGATTCAGTTTGCAGTCTCACAAGGCATGGTTTGTGGTGTCCCCAAAGCAACCACAGCAGTAACATGGAAGAACCCTGATCACAGATCACCCTAACAGATATAATATTCATGAAAAGGTTTGAAATATTGTGAGATTTGCCAAAAGGTGACCCAGAGACATGAAGTGACCATCTGCTGTTGGAAAACGGTGCCAACAGACTTGCCGGATGCAGGGTTGCCGCAAACCGTCAAGTCTGCAAAGCATGATGAAGTGAAATGCAGTGAAATGAGGTATGATTGTAAGTTTCAAAGTTATACGTACATATATAGCTTCCTCAGCAACACAGTCACATTCAATTTGGGAATGACGGCCAGTAAAATATAATATGAGGCAGAAAATTGAAATGAAACATGCTGAAGGGATTCTAAAATATTAATGGAAACGATCTGATGTCAGATGGAGTTGTTTAACTATAAATTGGGGGAAAAGCAAAGAGGGATCTCATTAGCTGTTTCTTAATTAAATATTTACTTGGCAATCACATCTTATTTTTACACAGTTGCAGAGTGTGTGTGTGTCAGAACAGAATTGATTGGCTGTTAAGACACTTTCCCGTGACGCACAGAATGCAGGAATGTACTGAGAAGAGAGAGAAGGAATTGGAAAATTATCTCAAACCAAAGAGCTCACATTCCAGATTGCTCATTTTTCATTCACAGAGTAAATACTGGAAGGGTCCTTTGCAAATCCTCGCACCGTATTCAAATCTGTGTATACCAAAAATGAATCAGATGTGTTTGTCACCCTGGAATAATGACTCAGGTTCAGAGGGAAAGGCATATGTGTAAATTAACATTTTCAAGGAGTTTTATAAAATGTCATGACACAGACATGCAAGAGCTTTAGTGGTAATTAGATAAGGAGCTTTCCTTAGGGATGGCCAAAAAAGATTTACTCAAGAATAATTTAGGCTGGGTACAGTGGCTCACACCTGTAATCCCTGCACTCTGGGAGGCTGAGACGGGAAGATTGCTTGAGTTCAGAAGTTCGAGACCAGCCTGAGCAAGAGTGAGACCCCATTTCTACTAAATATAAAAAAATTAGCCCAGCGTGGTGGCATGCACTTGTAGTCCCATCCACTCAGGAGGCTAAGGCAGGACGATCTCTTGAGCCCAGAAGTTTGAGGTTGCTGTGAGCTATGATAATGGGACAAGTGAGACTCTGTTTCAAAAAAAAAAAAAAAGGAATTTAGATGCACTATGATGTGTGAAAATTTTATAGGGAATTTAATTAAAGTAAGAATATATTATAATCTCTTTTCCAAAATATTTTCATATCCCTACTTAGTATGTGTATCCAATATATAGTCACGTCTCTTCTGCAAAGAACAAGTTTTGTGGGCTTTTTGTCCTCTTTAGAATCCCAATTAAAAGGAATTGGGATAAATTTTGATAGTTGCATTAATATGAATAAGTATGGATTTAGTAGACCTGTGTATATGTGCTTTTAGGTTTTTTTTTTTTTTAAGTTTCCAGTGTGTGGCCTTAATTGGAGTGCTTTTCATGTTCTTTAAATTTGATATACAATTTGAGAGGGTATACTTAATTATCTCTTCATTTGTTAATAATCACTTTATATGCTAATCAGGAATTTTTTACATTAAAAAAATTCATGGATTCGGAAAACTCTCTAGAAGCTAAGTTGACATGTGTTGATAAACCAATTCTTAGTAAAATTCTTATGCCCTGGACTGAAAAAGGACAGGACAGCATGCTGATGTGTTATCAAGTACAAACAAATGGAGAACAACCTTTTGAAAACCAATTTTATGTTCAAGTGTGTACTATGATGTTTGAGAGGAGAGGCGTGGAGTTTCCTTCCTGTATTACATCTTAGAACGTAAGAAGCAACCGTGAACTATACTGTATACTGACTATACTTAATGTCAGATTTATTGAAAACTCATGTTTGCTTATGGATTGAGTGTGAACATGCATATTCTCTCTGTGTGAACTACACTACATCGGGCAATGAGTTTTTGACAGGCAAGTAATAAATGACATTAAACACTGTGTGGCTCTATCATCATCTTTGTCATCATGACCATCGTCATCATCACCATCAGCACCATCATCTTCACCGTCATCACCATCACCATCATCACCATCATCATCACTATCATCTCAATCATCATCACCATCATTGTCTTTACCGTCATCATCATCATCACCGTCATCTTCACCGTCATCACCATCACCATCATCACCATCATCATCATCACTATCATCTCAATCATCATCACCATCATTGTCTTTACCGTCATCATCATCATCACCATCATCTTCACTGTCATCACCATCACCATCATCACCATCATCACCATCACTATCATCTCAATCATCATCACCATCATCATCACCAATGCCAGCAACACCATCATCACAGGCACCATCATCACCATCACCACCATTATAATCACCACTAGCATCACCCTTAACTTCATAGTACATCCTTATGGCAATCTCTAAATAGATTGTTCATTGAGGATTTTTTACTTTACCATGGCAGAAAGTATGTTGTTTTTTTACCTCTCCATGCTTATCTCCAATACTGTGCCTGGTCTAGAGGAAGTGTTGGTTTAGAATACAGACAGATGGATAGATTAATTGATCCTGTGCTGTTGTTTGTGGTGAAGGAACAAATAAGGTAGATCATTACAAAGACATATAACCTCGGAATGCATTCAACTTTGCATCCGTTAGACACATGCTCCTCTAGCTTGCGTTGAGTTTGTGTCATAGCTGGCTGCTCTACCAGGTGTTGATGTGGAAACCTTTTTCAGTCGTAACCTGTATTTACATTATTCATTTCTATGAATTAAGTAAGTATTGAATAAT
>CAUYSK010073597.1:0-16443 GCA_963575035.1 Avahi laniger | reverse complement strand
CCTGTAGTCCCAGCTACTTGGGAGGCTGAGGCAGTAGGATCGCTTGAGCCCAGGAGTTTGAGGTTGCTGTGAGCTAGGCTGACGCCACGGCACTCGCCCCAGGCAAGAAAGTGAGACTCTGTCTCAAAAAAAAAAAAAACTATCCTCAAAAATTGGTTTGTGTCCGTTCAATCCAGCCTATCTTCCTCAGCGGACATGAAGATGTACTAAAACAATGTTTCCCAGATTTGTGTCATTCCCATACACCTACACTGTAATAGGTTTTTGTCCGATATAAGGATCAGTTGGCTATTATGTAGTACTCTCAAAATTCACTCTTTTCCCCTTAAGTTTTAAAAGGAAACCTTATAGCACCGTCAGAGTTGGAAAATTAACACATTCAAAATCTGCAAGTGTCAAAGACCGCCGAGCACCCAGCTGAGACTACCTCGGTGATGTAATCAGAAGGACTTCAGGCTCACTTTCTCACCAGGTGAGGGACAGATGTTTACCGCCCAATACGTGCACCACCCGGTTGTCCCATGCCCAGTTCGGGGACCTCTGCCCAACTGAGCGCAGGGGAGGGCCCCCGGCCAGAACCCCGCGCGGCTCACCCTCCACGGCGTGGTTCACTTCTTGGATGAACAGCTGCAGCTTCATCACCAGGGTGGCTGCGTGGCCGTCCGCCTTCCCCGCCGCCGCCTCCTTCGGGCCAGCCCTGAAGGCCGCATTGATCCACTCCTTCACGTCGAAGTCCTCGGCCAGGAACTTGGAAAAGTCCATGGCGGCACGGCCGCTGGCCTGGCGTTCAGACCTTAACAGTTGGCTCCGGGTGACAACGAGGAGGCAGAAGAGGGAGACCCTGCGAGAGCACCGGGGCTAGCCTCCGATGCAACACTCCGGAACTTCCAGGACGGGTAACTTGCTCCTCTGCAGCTTCTCTGTCAGCTCGCTCAGGCTGCGGCTGGGACTGACCCCGGCCGCACGCCGTACTTCTTCCGGAAGTAGGTGGCTGTTACCATAGAGACTGCCGGCGCTCCGGGCGCCTGAGTGCGCTGGGTGTGAGGAAAATGCCGCGGTGCTGAGCGCTCAGGGCAGGTACAAACATCCCACTTCTAAAAATTCTCTGAGCAAGAAATGATAAGGGCTTTACAATAAAGCTCTTTTATATATTAGCGCCTTTAATCTTCACGGTCCTATGAATACTATTATTCTCCCCAACGTATAGATGCGGAACTGAGGCAGTTAAGCAACTGGTTCAGTCACGTAGCTAGAAAGTGGCACTGTCAGGATCTGAACTCAGACAAACTGGCCACTGGAACCTTCGCTCTTTTCTGCTCTCCTGAAGGGAGCGGGTGAAACCTCCGTGATCTGACCTCTGCCCACCACTCTTCCCGTATCTCTCTAGCCCCCTATCCTTTCCTGAAACACCACGCTGGAACCCACCAGTCTTTGCACTTACTTGCTTCTTCTAACCTAAAACAATGTGATGCACATTCTCACACATATCTTTGTGCGGACACATGTTTTCATTTCTTGTGGATAGATTCCTAGGAGTGAAACTGCTGGTTTGTAAGTAAATTTATGTTTAACTGTTTAAGAGACTGCCAAACTTTTCCAGAGTGCCCATACCATTTTATATTACCATCAACAATGAATGAGGATTGCAGTTTCTCTATAGTCTCCCCAATATTTGGTATGTAGTCAGTGGTAAGTCATTGTTGCTTTAATTTGCATTTCCCTAATGACCAATGATGTTGGACATCTCGTGTTTGTCAGCTGTTCTTATAGTTCTTTTATCTTCTTGGTAAAATCTCTATTCAAATCTTTTGCCCATTTTCAAATGGGATTATCTTCATGTTGTCGGGTCATCACGGTTCTTTACATATTCTGGGTATAACTCTTTTATTAGAGATATGGTTTGCAAATATTTTCTCTCGGCACCTTGTCTTTTTGTTTTCTTAATTATGTCTTTTGAGGTACAAAAATTTTAAATTTTAATAAAGTTCATTATCACCTTTTTTATGGTGATAATGCTTTTGGTGTTGTATCTAAGAAATCTTTGCCTAACCCAAAATCATGAAGAATTTCTCCTGAATTTTCTTCTAGAAATTTTAAAGTTTTGGCTCTTGCATTTAGGTCTGTGATCCTTTTTGTGTTCAATTTTTGTGTTGGGTACAAGGTAAAGGACTAAGGTTTGTTTGGGTGGTTTTTTTTTTTTTTGCATGCAGGTATACAATTATCTCAGAATCATTTATTGGAGAGACTATCCTTTCTCCACTGAATTGCTTTTACATCTTTGTCAAAAATCAACTGACATAAACGTAAGGGTTTCTGGACTCTTCATTCTGTTTCATTATCTATATGCCTGTCCTTGTACCAATGGCAAACTGTCTTGATTACTCTAGTTCATAAAAATTCAATCCTTCTGGAATTTTGATAGGGATTATATTGAATTTAGGCCAGGCAAAGTGGCTCATGCGTAATTCCCGCACTTTAGGAGGCTGAGGCAGATGGCTTAAGGCCAGGAGTTTGAGGTTGCAGTGAGCTACGATGACACCACTGCACTCTAGCCTGGGTGACAGAGCAAGACTCTGTCCCCCCCCCCAAAAGATTATCTTGAATTTATAGATCAATTTGGGGAGAACTGTCATTTTGACAATATTGAGTTTTCCAATCCATAACATGAAATGCCTCTCCATTTATTTAAATTGGGATTTTTCAGCCTTGTCACTATTTATTTGTATAAATTTAAGGGGTACAAGTGCAGTTTGTTACATGGATACATTGCATAGTGGTGAAGTCTGGACTTTTAGTGTATCCATCACCCAAATAATGTATATATACCCATTAAGTAATTTCTCATAATCCACTCCCCATTCACCTCCTCTCCTTGGCACTATTGACATTGGGATTTTTCATCCTTGGCACTACTGCAGCCAGATAATTCTTTGTTACGGGGACTGTCCTATTCGTTGTAAGATGTTTAGCAGCATCCCTGACCTGTACCCACTAGGTGCCAGTAGCATCCCCCTCTCCAACGGTGACAATCAAAAATATCTCCACACATTTTCAAGTGTCACCTAATGCTGTGGTCCCCAACCCCGGGGTGGCGGACTGGTGTAGGTCCGTGGCCTGTTGCTCCCCGCCGCGTAGCGGGAGGTGGGCGGCGGGCTGGTGGGCAAGCGAGGCTTCATCTGTACTGCTGTCCTTCCTCATCGCTTGCATCATGGCGTGGGCTCCGCCTCCTGTCACATCAGCGGAGGCCATTAGATTCTCATAGTAGCGCCAACCCTACGGTGGACTGCACATGCAAGGGATCTAGGTTGCCCGCTCCTTGTCAGTGTTAGTGTCTGATGATCTGCGGTGTAGCTGGGGCGGTGGTGCTCGCGCTGGGGAGCGGCTCCAAGTGCAGATTGTCATTGGCAGAGTTTTGATTGCACAATGGTGTGGTGCACTTGGGTCATCCTGGGACCATTCCCACCACCAGCACCCCGTCTGTGGAAGGATTGTCTTCCATGAAGCCAGTCCCTGGTGCCAAAAAGGTTGGGGACTGCTGCCCTAGTGGGAACAATCACCCCTGGTTGAAAACCTGATTTAGATCTTTAATTTCTCTCAGCAACATTTTGTAGTGTTCGTTGAACAAATCTTGCACTTCTTTTGTTAAATTTATTTCTACGTATTGCATTCTTTTTAATGCCATTGTGAACGAATTTTCAATTTAATTTTCATATTGTTATAGGAAAACAATTGATTTTTATGTATTTATCTTATACCCTTTGACCTTGTTAAATTTATTAGTTTGTGTACGCATATGTGTGTATTCCCTGGGATTTATTAATATTTACATACAGGATCACGTCATCTATGACTACACTTTTCCTTTTTCATTTCCAATTTGGATGCTTTCCTTTCCCCTATTATTAATTGCACTGGTTAGGATCTTCAGTACAATGTTGAATATTCAAGTGGCAAAAGCAGACATCCTTGCTTTGTTCCAGATCATACGCATCTGTCATTAGCATTCAGTCTTTAACAATTAAGTATGATGCTAGTTGCAGGTTTTCCATAGATGCCCTTTTTCAAGTTAAGGATGTCCCCCGCCTTCTATTCCTAGTTTGTTAGAATGTCAGATATTGTAAATGTTTTTTTCTCTTCCTATTGAGATAATCATGTGGGTTTTGCCCTTTATTCTATTCATATGATAAAGTAATTGATTTTAAAATGGTAAACTAATCTTGCATTCCTGGGATAAATTCTACTTGGCCAAGGCATATAATGAGTTTTCTTTGCTTTTTTTATTCTTTTCCTCTTTTCTTTTTTCTGCCTAAATTACTTTTTTTACTTTCTTCATGTAGATTTTTTCATTCCCCCTGTCAAGAATGATTTTTATGTTACTGGATATGCTCCGCTAATATTTTGTTGAGGATTTTTATGTCTATGTTCATGAGGGTTTTGGTCTACAATTTTGTTTTTGAAGTATCTTTGATTTTGATATATGGTTAATGCTAGTCTCTCAAAATGAGTTAGGAAATGATCCTATTTTCTGAGTTTGTGAACGAGTATTATTACTTCTTTAAATATTTGACAGAATTGAAAGTGAAGTTATCTGGGCCTGGACATTGATTTGTGGAAAGACTAAATTACTAATTCCACTTCATTACTTATTATATCGGTCCACTCAGATTTTCTATTTCTTGTATCAGCTGGTAATATGGGCCTTTCTAAAAATTTGTCCATTTCATCTAAGTTGTATAATTTGTTGGCATAAAATTGTTCATAATATTCATAATCCTTTTTCATTTCTGAAAAATTGTAGTGATGTCTCCTTTCTTGACTTTGGTAATTTATTTCCCCCTTTGTTCACTCTAGCTGAAGTTGTTAATTTCATTGATCTTTTCAAAGAGCCAATCTTGACTTTGTTAACTTTTTTATTTTCTAGCATTAAGCTCTGTGTTAATCAGTTTCCTTTCTTCTGCTTCCTTTGGGTTTAGTTTGCTCTTCTTTGTCTAGTATATTAAAGTGGGATCTTAAGGTTACTGATTTGAAAATTTCTTTTCTAATAGAGGCATTTGAAATTATAAATTTTCTCCTAAGCACTGGTTTAGCTACATTCCATAAATTGATGTTTTCATTTTCATTTGATTCAAAATGTTTTCTAATTTCACTTCTGACTTCTTTAACCATGGTTATTTAGAAGTATATTAATTTCCAAATAGTTGAGTATTTCTCAGATTTCCCATTGATTTCTAAATTTAATTCCATGTAACTGGAAAACATATTTGGTATAATTTAAATCCTTTTAAATTTGAGACTTGTTTTATGGGCTAGCATTGATCTACTCTGAAGAATTTTCCATGTATCTGCAGTGATTGGGTGGAATGTTGTATATATTTTAGTGAGGTTGGTTAATGGTGTTGTTCAAGTCTTTTATATTTTTGCTGATTTTCTGTATAGTTGTTCTATCAATTACTGAAATCTCCAACTATTATTGTTGAATTGTTCATTTTTGTGTTCAGTTGTATTAATTGTTGCTTCAGGTATTTTGGGGCTCTGATGTCAGGTGCATATACGTTTATAATTTTATGTCTTCCTGACATACTGACCTTTTATCATTATTAAATGTACCTCATCTCTAGTAATATTGTTTTAAAGTCTATTTTGTCTGATATTAATATAGCCACTCCAGCTTTCTTATTGTTACTGTTAGCGTGGTTCATCTTTTATCATTCTTTTACTTTCAACTGATTTGTGAATTTTTTTTTTTTGGAGACAGAGTCTCCTTCTGTCGCCCCAGCTAGAGTGCAGTGGCATCATCATAGCTCACTGTAACCTCAAATTCCTGGGTTCAAACGATCCTTCTGCCTCAACCTCCCGAATAGCTGGGACTACAGTCCCGCACCACCACGCCTGGCTAATTGTTTTTCTTTTGGTAGAGACGGGGTTTCGCTCTTACTCAGGCCGAGCTCAAGTGATCCTCCCACCTCAGCCTCCTAGCACTCCCCAGAATTTTGATAGGGATTATATTGAATTTAGGCCAGGCAGGGTGGCTCATGCCTGTAATTCCAACACTTTGGGAGGCCAAGGTGGGAGGATCACTTTAGCTATCATCATTCCACTGCACTCCAGCCTGGGTGACAGAGACCCTGTCTCTAAAAACAAAACAAAACAAAAAAAAAAGCAAAACACAGAACACTATCTGCTTGAAGATGCCCAGATTCTCTGAAAAGACAGATGACAAAGGAGTAATTGGGTGGGAAGAATTTTCACCTTTTATAATTCTGAATCATGTGAATGTCTTTATCTGTTAAAAATTAACATTGAGCATAAAAAAACTGTCAGCTTAGAAATTTTAGAAAATGAAGCTAAAATTTAAAGAAAACTTTATCTGTAACTCTGTGACCCAAAGATATTTTTTTATTTAGCAATAGCTCAAGGGAAGCTCTCTTCCCCAGTAGTTTGCTGTATCTTATGGTAGGGAGTATCACACAACCCACCTAGCAGTTTGGAGGGGCCTGACGACCAGGCCTCAGTGTGTAGACCTAGAAAAGTCCTATGGATTAGACCCTGGGGAACCACCACATTTAAGGGACAGAAGAAGAAAAGCAGTCACAGAGATAGGTTAAGAAAGAGAGGCCAACAAGATCCTAGCTAAGCTCAGGATAGGAGAAAACCCTGGTCATCTGGGCCTTATCTCCCGCAGGCACATTATGGACTTGTCTCTACCAAGAGAACGGAAGATCCTTGAGAGCAGGGACTTTTGTCACTGTTGTATCTGCTGTGCCTCCAACAGTGCCTGGATCAGAGGAGCTGGTCAATAATTACTTGAGTGAATGAAAGGATAAGGTCTAGGATCTAAGTGGTCACTAAACTTGGCAATTAGAAGGCACTGATGACATAAACCAGGACCACTTTGAGGACACCCTCCTTCCTTTTCCCCTCTCACCCATAATCTGTCCAATACCTAAGGAGACTACCACTGGGAGTCTGTCTCCTGGAAAACAGAAGAATGTTCAGGTACTTAAATGTGAGTTCACCTTTGAACTATAGGACACAAGGCCTGTTTTTATGTGTATACCTCATTCACCCATTTTGATGGAAACACTTCATAGGTAGACATTGTCTTTGTGATGGGTACCTCTTCAAAACTTTACGTAATAACTATACAGCCTGTAAAACCTATGTATTGACAGAACACTTCAGCATGAAAGTAATTTTTCAAATTAGTCTCATGAGAGTTATGCCAAATGAAGAAATCACCCCATTCATTTATCTGCTTTATGTGTTTCCACATTTGCTTAAAAATTAGCATTCTTGATCTTTTACAGCTCCCAACCCACCAATTAGTGTTGGCGGATTTCTAACTACACATAGCAGTCAAAAGATCAGATTGTAAAAATACCACATCTTATGATTAAGAGCTCCAAAGAGAGCCTTGCAGCTTCTGAGGCAGAACCCCACGTGGCCACGTCAGCTGCTTCAACTTCAAAGCCCTCCATGGGGCCAGCTCAGCCAGGTTCACTCAGGTTCCTTCTCCGCTGATCAGGCCAAGCAGAACTTGTTAAACATGCACATCAGAGCTCCCAGCACACAGTAGGAGCTCACTAAGTATGAACTGATTATAAACCTGAAATTTTCTTTCACATTATAAATGTAACTAATATCCATCTCTCTTTTCCAACTTTCTTCGTATCTTCAGGTTTTCTCTCTTCACCAAGGCAGTTAAGGCACTACATCCTTTATGAAGTTTTCCTTACTTCTCACTAGAAAACAACTCCCTTTAGATCTGTGGTCCCGAAATGCAATTGGCTTTGTATCTTCTGCTTACTCAACACTCCACAAAGTACATTTGCTACATGGTATTTATTCAATGACTTTCTCTATTTAGTCACCACTTAAATCATTGCTAAGCTCTTTTTCATGTGTATCTGAATCACAGTTCCGATTCTTAGATTGTGAAGTCAACAGGCAAGGGCTGGCCTGTGAGCTATGATTTATAAGGACTAACATGGTGTCACAATCAAAGAACTCTGAGTAAATGCTTGTGTAGAAAGAGGAGGATGAGGATGGAGATGAGGGTCCTGAGGAAGGGCCCAGACTGGCTGCCCAACCCACAGAACCTGAGGCCTGAATAAGGCCTGGGACCTGCTTTCCCCTCTGCCCAGAGGGTCCATCTAAGGGCAATTCTAAGGCACGGTGGTGAGGGACATGATTGGTCCCCCAAGTGTGGTCCTCTGGTCTCATAGCAGCCCCTTGCCTGGAAACAGTACAACAAGTATTCCATTCAGAAGATCTTCCCAAACAAATGCAAGCAGCATTCTCTATGAAAATGGAGACAAGGTCTTTCTTGGAAGAGAGTTCCCCAGAAGACACTCTCTGCCCCAAGACCAACCAGGTCCCTTTTAAGGTCCCTGAGAACAACAGCCTGGGAGCAACCAAGACTTTCAAAAGCTGACAAGGCACAAAGTGGATGAATGGAAAGATAACACTACATGAAAAAAAGACTTTGGCTTATAAAACCTCCAACCTGAGGCAGGGACATCAGTGTCCACTAACATGCAGAAACAGATACGACTGTAGCATAGATGATTATCAGAACTGCTTCGGCATTTCTCACATTGCCCACATCCCAAGCCCTGCTCTACCTTCCCACGTCCCCCCCAACAAAACACACACACACACACACACACACACACACACACACACACACACACACACAGTATCTTCAGAATAAGTCAGAGGCTGGCATCCAGAGCCTGACGTCAGGATAGAACTCTTGGCACTGTGCACTAAAACACCGTGATTAGTCTGGTCTAGACAGCAAATGTAACGCTGGCCTAAGCTTGAACTGAAGGGTCCGTCTTGTGAAGTTAGGCTGCACCCAAGACAGCCAGGTCTGGAAAGTCTTTCACTTCTCCTACTTCACTGAAAGGCTGCCCACCTTGGTTGAATGTCAGCTTATACCGTAACCGGATAGGTTCCTGGGACATAAGAGATAAGTTAAATTAGCAAGGAGTACCCAGAGGCCAGCCCAGAGTAAAAAGTTTCACCCACCCAGGAGTCACCAAGAAACAGTAGATACATATTAATTCAAGTCAAGTGAGGGCTTCAAACAACTGTATGACATGGACCACCCTGGCCTAGCCTCTTAGGGATTACACACGCAAGGAGCCAAGCACACATCCTGGGAGCCCTTCTGTACTTCTGCAGTCCTGAGATGGGCTGCAGTTCAGAGATCAGCTAAGGAAGACAGGCGTCACCCTTTCAAGGGACTCCATGGGATTAGGGAAAGTTCATGCATCCCTCCCTTGATTCCCAGCTATGACAAATATATCACAGATTTTCCTTCAACAACCCCAAAGGAAAATAGACTCTAGCAAGGGATATTCCACACAGCCCCATCCAGCCAAACCAGAGAATTTAGAGCAAGGCCTCAATATGGCTCTCTCCACCCACAAAGCTACCTCCCTATAGTTCAGGGGTCCCCACTTCCCTGCTACCAAAGATACCAGAACATACTTTATGCGGATTGTCAAGCAGCAGCATCTGAGATATCACAGCTGGAGGCATCAAAGGACTGAATGCAGGAAGCTTGGAGCTTGATGCCGGCTGCAGCTTCACTCTCATTGACTATTGGGGGAAAAAACCCAACAGATAACTCATTCCTAACAAACTACATGTTCCATGAGGGAGATCAGGTGAACAGGAGCTTGACCTCCACACCACCCCTCTAAGGAGAAATGGGCTTCTCAGGAGGCATGATATCCCAAGGCACCCATGGAGGAAGCCCAAGCAGACAGCTCCCACTAACTGATGAAACGATCCAAAAGGTCTTTCCTTCCACATACAGAATATATCTGAAGTTGTGTGGTCAACAGCTGGCACCTGAGAGGCAGCATAAACAGCCAGGGCACATCTTGGCTCAATTCTAACTCCTTAATAGCTCTGTAACCTTGGGCAAAATACTTAACTTCTGAGCCTGGGGTTGATAATTTATAAAAATTTATAAAATGGCTGTTAATCAGTGGGGTCTTACTTCCCTTGGAAAGGGGTAGATATATCATCCCAAGTTGTCCAGCTACCTTACATCCCTGGACACACGTTATTGGTCTAAGGTATGAAAGTAACATCAGCAAGGCCAATCATAGTCCTTTCTTGGGTAATTAATATGCATGCCTCATGTCAGGTGAGTTTCTTTCTGAGATAAAAAGGGTTAAGAACCATGCAACCCTGGAGTTGCTGGGAGCCATCTTCCTGCTTTGTGGAGAGACTATCAGAGAACAGTTCCAAAAAGAAAAGTCAAGAGATGAAAAGAAACAGATGCATAAGGAATCATTTAAGAACTTGGATCTGCTCATATCTAAAGTCAGATATTCAGGAATGCCCAGTGTGGTAAGCCACTTTATTTTCAACTAGCTTGAATGAAGATTCTTCCCCTTATACCTAACAGATGATGTCCCAGCAAAGGACTCACTGCTTAAAATGATAGCCAATACCAAAAAGTTCAAAGGAGCCGGCCAGCAGATAACTCACCTTTGGCACAGCCACTTGAAACATGATGTCCCAGACAGGCTGGGTAGCAGTGCTCATCATGGTCAAGAGTAACACCTGCACCTCGGGGTGGCCAGGGGCCCCAGTCTGGGAGAAGTGGAGCAGAATTCTGAATCCATTGCGGTCATACACAATCAGAGGTGGCAGGCTGCCTGGGAGAGAGGGCCCAACCAGAAGGGTCAGCACCTGCTGTAAACTCCCCCAACAGCCAGTCTGGAGAGGTGTGCACGTTATCGCCAAATGCTGCTGCTCTTCCATTCAGAACGTCCCTTAGACTTAACACTTTCATGCTACCGCAATCCAAGTCCTCGTTACTCTAGCTGGACTCCTGTGACCCTCCAGACTGACCTCTCTCCACCATCCAACCATCCTAAGCACATTACCAGTTTTAAAGAATATTTATTTGGCGGGAGATTTAAGTATAAGCAACATCATGCATGAACTCTATAGAAAATAAACATAGAGAATGAAATATAAAAATCACCTAATTCTACCCAGAATTAAACACTGCTAATACTGGAATTATTTCCTTCTGGTCTCTTTTGTGTGACAATATCCCCTACACACACCTTTATGTTAACATTTAATTGTACAAACTGCAAAGATATCAGATCTCCTCTAATATGTTTAACAAAATTTCAATGGAAATCCTAAAGAGATTGTTTTAATTTAGATAAGAAGTGATTCTAATGTTAATTTGAAGGAAAAAAAACTGAGATTAACCAAGAAACAAAAGAGGAGCAGGACATTTGCATTAGCAAATACTGAGATAAAACTTCAACTCAAGTAAAGTGGTATAAAACAGAACATAGAACAGACTCAAATATGAGATTATAACATGATAATACATATTTCAAAATCAGTGGCTGATTCAATGAATGGCACTCAGATCACTGGCTAACCATCTGGAAAAAAATTTTAATGAAGACCCTTATCTCATGCCAAGCATCCCTTAACAAAATGTACATTATAGGCTGGGCCCCTGTGGCCCATTCCTATAATCCCAGCACACTGGGAAGCCAAGGTGGGAGGATCACTTGAGGCCAGAAATCCAAGACCAGCCTGGGCAACATAGCAAGACCCATCTCTAGAAAAAAATTTTAAAAATTAGCTAGGTGTAGTGGCACACTTGTGGTCCCAGCTATGCAGGAGGCTGAGGACTGCCCTGGGCTACAGAGTGAGACCCTATCTCTCTCTCTCTTAAAAAAAAGTACATTATAAAAATATAGTTTAATAATGAAACTGCCAAAGATTTAACAGTAACCTCTTTGGAAGGGAAATTGGTAATGCAGATCAAAATTTTAAATGTCTAAATCCAGCATTTCATTACTTTTAAGGAGATCTCCTAATAATCAGGAAGGTATCGAAGATGTCCTAAGATGTTCTTTGTAGCACTATTTTAATAGCAAACAGGTATAAACAAACTATCCTTCAGAAAGGGACTGAATAAATGAATTATGGTACATCTATTTAACGGTACAGATTCATTAGAAATTAAGTTTTTGAAGAACAAGGGCATGAAAAAATGGTACAGGCTTTTTATGTCAATAAAAAAGGACATAAAGCAGTCCATACATACTGTGGTGTCCATTTATTAAAAATTTTATGTACATGTATGTACATGGATAAGAAGAAAATACATTAAGACATTAACAGAACTCCCACCTCTGGCCGATAATGGTGCAGATAACAGTTTTTTTTTTTTCCTTTGGAAACAGGGTTCCGATTTGTCACCTAGCCTAGAGTGCAGTGGCATCAACATAGCTCACTGTAACCTCAAACTCCTAGGCTCAAGTGATCCTCCCGAGTAGCTGGGAACACAGGCATGTGCCACCATGCCTGGCTAATTTTTCCATTTTGTAGAGATGGAGGTCTTGCCCTTGCTCAGGCTGGTCTCAAACAACTGGTCTCAAGCAATCCTCCCACCTCAGCCTCCAAAAGTGCTAGGATTACAAGTGTGAGACACCACATCCAGCCTTAATGTTATTTTAAAGTTTGTTTTGTAATAATTTCAGACTTGTCTGCCTGGCTTCCAGGGCCCTCTGCAATCTGACCTCGCCACACACCAAGCCACAGGAGGGCTCTGGCTGTAGAACCAAAGACCTGATACATTTGCTGCTCTGCACACTAGTACAGGGACTGGACCACAGGCACTTAACTAGCTGCACCTTCAGTTCTTTTCCTTTGTACAGAGGTAATGTCCACTTTTCTGCTTTAATGAGGAGCGCTACAAAAGGAGGATCACTAGCCAAATTCTTCCTTTCCTTCGAATTCTACCTGTTCCCAGTCATTCCAGGCCACATTAAACATTCCCTTCTTGGATTCCAAATGAACATCATGTCCCTCAGCAATAAGCCTCTTCATTACATTCTGTCTGCCAATATCCTTTACAGTGTCAACACTGAGACGACTAAGACAAGTATTAGCTAAATGACTAAGAAGCAACTCTTACACTCTGCCCCTTGCAAAATCTCTCCCATTCATTTTTTTTTTTTTTTTTTGTGACAGAGTCGCACTGTGTTGCCTGGGCTAGAGTGCCATGGCATCATCTTAGCTCACAGCAACCTCAAACTCCTGGGCTCAAGTGATCCTCCTGCCTCAGCCTCCCAAGTAGCTGGGACTACAGGCATGCACCACCATGCCCGGCTAGTTTTTTCTATATATTTTTAGTTGTCCAATTAATTTCTTTCTATTTTTAGTAGAGACGAAGGTCTCACTCTTGCTCAGGCTGGTCTCGAACTCCTGAGCTCAAACAATCCGCCTGCCTCGGCCTCCCAGAGAGCTAGGATTACAGGCGTGAGCCACCGTGCCCGGCCCCTTCTCCTTCCTTATTTATCAGTAAGCGGAAGGTAGGGAATGTTGGTAGGATGTATTTGTATCAAGAAGTAAAATAAAAATATTTGAGTTAGCTTTGTGCAGCATTTCCATTGTTCTGATAAGAATGAAATACTTATGTATATATGAACTATGAAATACAAATTGTGTAATTTCAGTGATACTGCATACAAAATAAACGCTCTTATTTTCACATTTAAAAGTGACATTGCCTAATATAAAGATAAATGATAAAATTCATTCTAATTTAAAATTTTAACTTTTTTAAAAACTTGGAATTATATTAAAGAAGCAAAAACACTAAAATAAATCAAAAGAGAGACAACAGAAAAAGGAAAATATATTTCAGGACCTTTAATGGCACATTTTTCATGCTTTTTGAACAAGGGGCTGCATGTTCATTTTGCATCGTGCTTTGCAAATTATGTAGCTGACTCTGCATCCACTCTCCCCTTTGACAACTACATAAAATCTTTTCTTAATTTACTTTTTTTACTAGCTTAGAAGTTCTTTCCTACCTCCAGTCTTTCCACCAAACTCTTACCCTTGCCTGAGACAGGTTCCTCCCTGTCCTTCCCGGGCTTGGCTTCCTTTGCATCCTAGTTAAAAGTCACATTATTGTCTATCTCTATTCCCTGCTTGTCTCCTAATACTTACTATTTATAATATGTATTAATTTTAATCTATTTTTACAAAAAAGAAAAAACCCATCACCCAATACATTGTAAGGTTCTCAGGGAAAGGTACTATTTCTATATGTATGCTCAGTATAGACAGAGTAGGCAGCCAATCAATATTGGTTGCATGAGTGAATTAATTAATGGAATTCGAATTAAAGAAACTTCGTACCCAGATAATGAGGAAGATAATGTATAATCCCAGAGAAACGTCTTTTCACGGCTTAAATATTTTTAAGTAAAGATGTCAAATAAAGTAGAGAATATCTAGTTGAATGTAAATTTTATTTGCTAAATCCTGCATCCCATCCTGTGTTTTTATTAATTATATCTGGAAACCTTACCTAATGAACAATTGTAAAAAGATTTGAGTCATTAAATAAAAGATGTACTATGATAATAGTACAGTGCAGTAGTTTGAACCTTTTTTCAGTTTTGAACCGACTTAGGGATCTGATAAAAGCTATAAGTTATATATAAGTTATTTCCCATCAAAATGTAAATAATCACATGCATTTTCTCATTTGGGTGAAAGTTTACAGATTCTCTGAAGCCCATCCTTGATTTTTCCTGCTCTCACAATTCCACATCTAATTAATTTTCAAATCTTCTTTGTTCTTGTTTCTAGAACCACTTACTTTAAGCCATCTTCGGCTATCTGGATTCACATGGTGGCTTTTTTGTTTAAGAAACAGAGTCTTGCTATGTTGTCCCGGCTGGACTGGAACTCCTGGGTTCAAAGAATCCTTCCGCTTCAGCCTCCCAAGTCCCTGGGACTACAGGCATACACCACTGCACCCAGCTAATATGCCTTCTTAACTTGTCCTTCCTTTAGTTCTGATCCCCTTTAATTCGCTTGCATATAGCCTCTAGACTAGAATTTTTCTTCCTGTACATATATTTGATTGTGTCTCCTTCTCTGTTTAATATCATTGTATTACCTACAGAATAAGTCTTTACAACATAGCATGATAAATTTTGCCGCTTGTTCGCTTGGTGATAATGCCTCCCCTTCCACTTCACTAGTACATGGTATTGGATTATTTGCAGCTTCTCTATACTACTATGCTGTTTACAACACCAGTGATTGTGCTTACAGTTCATTGTGCCTAAAATGCACCCTCAGCCTATTTTCTGCCAAGTAGCTGCTTCTGTGCGAAGCCTTGTAGGAATCTCCCTCCCACCTCTAACCACATACGGCTGATTTGGTGACTCTCAGTTTCCCCCTGTGCCTCATAAATGTACTATTCTCAAAAGGAATTGTTTACTTATCTACAGTTTCCAGTTGTCCCTGTAATTCTCAGAGCAATGATTTGCCATTAAACTTTGCACTTGTACTTTTTGCACAGTCTCTGAGATATAGTAGATAATAAAGTTTTGACAAATGAATACATAAATGTTTAAATGTATTTAATAATTATTGTCATCACACACACATACACACACCCCACACACTTGACTTTTCTTGTCACCAAAAAGCAAAGGGAGTGGGCTATGGTGGCCCATTAAGCATTCATTTTAGTAACAGATGCACAATGAGGATTGTACAAGTAGTTCTGAGTGCTTTGGTAAGCTCTAAGTTTATTAATGTCTGTGAAGATACGACAATTATGACCTGTCTTAGTCCTTTAGTCAATTCAGGATATTGTAACAAAATACAATAGACTAGGTAGCTTATAAATAACAGAAATGTATTTCTCAGAATTTTAGAGGCTGAGAAGTCCAAGATCCAGGTACTGGCATGTATCTGGTAAGGGCTTATTTCCTGTTTCATAGATGATGCCTTCTGGCTGTGTCCGCGGTGGAAAAGGCAAGGCTGTTCTCAAGGGCTTCTTTGATAAAGACACTAATCACACTCATGAGGACTCCAGCCCTAGGACCTAATTACCTAATTGTTTTCCAAAGGCCCTATCACATTGGGAATTAGGTTTCAACATATGAATTTTGGGAAGACACAAACCATTCAGACCACAGCATGACTAGAATGATTTTCACATGTGAATATAAATAAATAACTAAATACAATTTCAGGAAGCAAAGTGTCAATTTTTATATTGTATAAAAAATCATTAGATAAATGTATATTTTTCTTTCTTTCTAAATGCTAAATTCCATAAAAAGCATGCTAATCTAATAAAATGGGGTGCATCGGACTTATCACAAAAATAAATATAACTCAAATTGGAAGTATATAGGAAGCCAGTTTTTTTTTGAGACAGAGTCTCACTGTGTTGCCTGGGCTAGAGTTCCAGGGCGTCATCCTAGCTCACAGCAACCTCAAACTCCTGGGCTCAAGCAATCCTTCTGCCTCAGCCTCCCGAGTAGCTGGGACTACAGGCATGTGCCACCATGCCCAGCTAATTTTTTCTATATATTTTTAGTTGTCTGATTAATTTCTTTC
>CAUYSK010073595.1:0-18998 GCA_963575035.1 Avahi laniger | reverse complement strand
ATACAGATAATTGAACTATTATAGAATGTATTCAGTCATTAAATACAAAATGTCTGATTTCAAATCAAAAGTTTAGTTTATTATATCTCAAAGAAGAAGAAGTACAGTTAATCAAAGTATGGACCTAAACTATCAGCACAGCGTTGCCATCTTAACAGTAGCTTGTTTATACCAGTAGCCTGGACAGTGAGTTATGATGAAATCACAAAGGCACTTTACACAGCTTGTTGAGAATTGAATATTTTTCCTTACAAGAAGTGGTCCAAAGCCTGGAAGAAGTGGTAGTCAGTTGTTGCAAGGTCTGGTGAATACAGGGGATGACAGAGAGTTTCCAAGTCCAGCCTCTGTAGGTTGAGTAGCATTGTTTGTGCGACATGTGGTTAAGCATTGTCTTTCAAGAGGATTGGCCTGTCTTTATTGACAATCTTAGCTATTCAGTTGCAAGCATCCTCATCATTTTGTCCAGTTGGTTGCAGTAGACATCTGCTGTAATGGACTGGCCAGATTTCATGAGCCATAGTGGATAATTCCAGTGCTGGACCACTAAACAGACACCATTAGCATTTTTTGATGAATAATCAGTTTGCATTGTGTTTCTGCACTTCATCTTTATCCAACCATTGTAATTGTCAAAAATAAGCCATTTTTCATCACATGTAATAATATGGTATAGGAACAGTTTGCCTGTATGTCCTGACAGCAAAGACAGGCAAGCTTTGAGACAATTGCTCCTCTCACACTCATTTAAATCATGCAGAACTCATCTATCCAGCTTCTTTATCTTGCCCATTTGTTTCAAATGATCCATTATTGTTGGAATAGTAACATCAACCTTGCTGTTTATTCACGTGTGCGTTAAGATGGATTTGCTTCCGCTATAGCTTTCAGCTCATCGTTATCCACCTTGGTCTCAGCCCACATGGCTCATTTTCAAGATTAAAATCACCAGAATGGAACTTCTCAAACCACCAATGTACTGTGCTTCCATTAGCCACATCCTTCCCAAACACTTCATTATAATTTCAAGCTGTCTGTGCTGCATTGTTTCCATGATGAAATTCATATTCAAAAATAACACAAATTTTTGACTTATTCATGGTTTTACAAAAATTGCTCTAAAAAATTTTGAAAGATAATCACAAGCCAAACTGTGTGTTTGAAAGAATGAGGGTGTACCTTCACAATAAACATAAAATAAGAAGTGTCGAAGTGAAATGTCAGAGATATCAACTGTCAATCTTAGTACTTAAGGAAACTGGACTTTCATACTTAATAACCTTAATACAAAAACAGTAGGCCATAAATTTTGCTCTCAAATTAAAATCTGTTGGTAGACACAGTGTCTCTCACACTTAAATGCACCATCTATAGGTTAATCACTCCCAGATTAATATCTCCAGGCTGGAGAATTTCCATGAACTTTAAACTCAATGTCCAGCTTATCTACTTGACACTTGAGGGTTCAATAACCCCAAATAATGTATCTTCATATTCTCTCCAAAATTTTCTTCACCTTTAAACTTCCCCACGCTAGTCGATGGCAGCTCCATTCTTTTAGCTAGCTCAGGTCAAGAACGGTGGAGTCCACATGACTCCTCACTTTCTGTCACATTGCATACCTCGTCCATTGGACAGCACCTTGGCACCATTGTCACTCACCTGGTTATTGTGATACCCTCCTAACTGTCGCCATGGCTTTCATGATTATTACCTTCCCTCAACAGTCTTTTTTTAACACAGCAGTTAGAATGATTCTTTAAAAATTTTCATCAATAATGTCATACTTCTATTTAAAACTGTTCAATAGTTTCCATATTGTAGTAAATGTCAAATTCCTTAAAAGGTTCACAAGGTTCTACCCAATGAGACTCTTCATTTCCTCTCTTACCTTGGGAAGATAGTACAGAGAGTTTCCATATACCCCACACTCAGTCCCGCCTATTGGTAATATCTTACATTATTATGGTACATTTGCTGCAGTTAATTCATAAATATTGATACTATTTTCTTAACTGCAGTCCATATTTTACCCAAATTTCCTTAGTTTACACCATATGTTCTTTTCTTTTGCAGTATCTCATCCAGCATGCCATATTACCTTTATTTGTCATGTCTCCTTAAGTTCTCGGCTGTGAGAGTTTCTCAGTCTTTCCTTGATTTAGATGACCATGACTACTTCTGTTTCTAGTAGTACTGTGTATATATTTTGTAGAATGACTCTCATTTGGGATCTGTCTGATCTTTCTCTTATGATTAGATTAGGGCTATGTGTTTTGTGGAGGGGGAGGTAAAGAGCCATTCTCAGCAGGTCATATTAAGGATGTAGGGTATCAATGACATCGCTATTGATGGTAACCTTGACCTAAGATTGAGTTAGTGTTTTTCATACTTATCCAATGTAAAATTTATGTTTTATGCTCCTTTTCATATTGTATTCTTTGGAAGGAAGTCATTATGTAAAGGCCACACTTAGTGAATAGCTATGCTCTACTTTTATGAGGACTGGAAATCTATAGCAGCTATTTAGAATTCTTCTATAAAGAGGATATGTCTCTTCTCCCCTATATATTTATTTATTCAATTATTTATGACTATGTATTCATGGATATTTATTTCATAGTTTGGATTATAATCCAATGCTACTTACATATTTTACTGCTTAAATTTTTTCAGTTTTGTCTACTGAGAGCTTTTTAATTTGGATCCTGTGGCCCTTTGACATAGCCCCATCATGTGTATAAGCACATGTGTGTGTGTGTGTGTGTGTGCGTGTGTGTGTGTGTGTGTGTGTGTGTTTGACACTGTCTTAAATTCTGGAACAATAAGATGCTCTAAGATCATCTTTTTATCCATGTCTCAATCCTGTAATTAGTCATTTCTCTATGGTTCCTGTTATGGACTGAATGTTTGTGTTCTTTCCAAAATTCATATGTTGAAATCCTAACCCCAGTGTGATGGTATTAGGAAGTGGGACCTCTGGAGGGGATTAGGTCATGAGAAAGAAGCCCTTGTGAACAGGATTAGTTACCTTATAAAAGAAACCCGAGAAAGCTCTGTAGCTCTCTTTCCACCATGTGAGGATACAAGGAAAAGTTGACAATCTACAACTCAGAAGAGAGCCCTAACCAGAACCTGATCATGATGGCACCCTGATTTTTAACTTCCAGTCTCCAAGACTTTAAGAAATAAATATCTGCTATTTATGAGCCACCCAGTCTATGGTACTTTCTTATGGCAGCCTAAACTGACTAAGACGGTTCCTTTTATTGAAAAATTGTATTAGAAACCACAATCTGAGTACTGGGTGTGCTCATTGCTACCAGGTTGACATTGCTTCTAGGCCCTCTCAGCTGACAAAGCAAGGAAATATATGTGTGTGCACTAACCCTTGAACCTATACACACCTGTAAACATTTATATATGTATTGTCTGTGTTTGTATAAAACTAAACATGAGTTCAGAGTTCATACTGAAGTCTTCAGCTCTAAATTTTACACATGGATCATTCTAGCCACTTCCTTATTGTTATCTAAAAATTCTCACTCTTGGTTCTCATCATTCCTTCACTTAGCTGTTGAGTTTCAGTATACACATATAACAATATCAGATTTGCTAACATGTGCTCCCAGGAAAACCAACCTTATCAACTAGAGTACAGGATTATGTACAGTTTCTTTTATCTTTATTCCCACAAACTCTACTTATTTCCAAAGTTATTGAGGTCAGCAGCTTTTTCTCCTATCCCTTTCAGTGATGTTATATTTTTACTTTTTTAATATAGCTATTTTTTTGTCATAGTCTGAATTTCATACTGGGATCTAGACTTTCTAACTTTTTAAAAAATTTTGTATACTCCAAGATAACTTTCTTTGTGCTGTAAATTTCCATTGGTTTGAACAAATGCTTAGTGTTGTGTATCATATACTATAGTCTTACAGGAAGAATTTTCACCACCCTAAAAATCCCATGTGTGACACTTATTCAACTCTTTCCAAATCTCTGGCAACCACTGATCAAGTTACCATCATTATTACAACTCTTTGCCTTTTCAAATTTTCAAATAAGTGGAATCATATGAATTTAATAATTTCCACCTTTCATTCATTGAGTAATATGCATTTGACATGCATATATATCTATTCATAGTTTATAACTCATTCTTTTTTTAAAATTTTTCTAAAGTATACTATTTCAGACTAAATTTTATTGTGGGTATAATTGGAAAGGGGGTCCTTACTTGATGTTCAGAGGGTAATACTGTCCTAATTTCTTTTTTCTTTCTTTTTAAAATTTATTTATTTTTATAGATTTGAGGGGGGTAATTTTTGATCCCTCATCCTCCTTCCAACCTGTCCCCTTCTTAGTTTTCAATGTCCATTAACTTTTATATGACCATGTGCCTATATCCTTTAGCTCCTGCTTATTAGTGAGAACATGTGGAATTTTTTTCCATTCTGAGATTCTTCACTTAGGATAATGGTCTCCACTTTCATCCAAGTAGCTGCAAACAACATTCATTCTTTTTTATGGCTGAGTAGCAGTCCATGATGTATATATATCACATTTTTTTTATTCTCTTATCAGTTGATGAGCACTTAGATTAATTCCACATCTTTGCAATTGTGAATTTTGCTGTAATAAATACACGACTGCATGTGGCTTTGTGTTATAATAACTTCTTTTTCTTTGAGTAGATATCTAGTAGTGGGATTGTTGGATCAAATGTTCTTTGAGGAATCTCCATACTGGTTTCCATAGAGGTTGTACTAATTTACATTCCCACCAACAGCATATAAGCGTTCCCTTTTTCCTGCATCCATGCCAATATTTATTGTTTTTTGACTTTTTACTAATGACCAGTCTGACAGGGAATCTTAATTTGCATTTCCTTGATGATTAGTGACAATGATAATTTTTTCATATGTTTTTTGGCCATTCATATATCTTCTTAAACCGCAAAGAGTCATCCAAAAGACTGCTAGAATTGAAATAAATTTAATAAAATCTCACATTACAGAATTAATGTAAACAAGTCAGTAGCAACTCTACACACTAATAACAGCCAAGCTTAGAATCAAATCAAGAACTCAATACCATTTACAATAGCTGCAAAAAAAAAAAAAAATACCTGCAAATATACTTAGCAAAGGAGGTGAAAGATCTCCAGAGGAGAACAGTAAAACATTGATTAAATAAATCATAGGTGACACAAAACAAATGGAAATATATCACACGCTCACAGATTAGAAGAATCAATATTGTTAAAATGTCCATACTGCCTAAAGTGATTTATAGATTCAATGCAATTCCTATTAAAAAAACAACATTATTTTTCACCCAATTAGAGAAAATAATCCTAAATCTCATATGTAATCAAAAAGATCTCAAATAACCAAAGCAATCCTAAGAAAAAAGAAAAAAGAAAAAATCTGGAGGCATCACATTACCCAATTTTAAATTATTCTATAAAGCTATAGTAACCAAAACAGCATGGCACTCGTATAAAAACAGACACATAGATTAATAAAACAGAATAGAGAACCCAGAAATAAAGCCATATACCTACAACAAACTGATTTTCAACAAGGCAGACAAAAACATACACTAGGGAAAGGATGCTCTGTTTAATAAATGGCACCAGGAAAACTGGATAGCCATATGCAGAAGAACAAAACTGGATCCCTATCTCTCACCATACACAAAAATTAACTGAAGACGTATTACAAACTTCAATGTAAGACTGGAAACCACAAAAATTCTAGAAGGAAACTTAGGAAAAAGCCTTCTGGACATTGGCCTAGGCAAAGAATGTATGAGTAACACTTTAAAAGCAAATACAGCAACAAAGAAATAAATAAATGGGACCTAATTAAGCTAAATTTTTTTTCATAGCAAAGGAATTATTCAACAGAGTAGACAACTTACAGATTGGGAGAAAATATTTGCAAACTATACATCTTACAAAGGACTAATATCCAGAATCTACAAGAAACTCAAACAAATGAGCAAGAAAAAAAAAATACCCATTAAAAAGTGGGCAAAAGATATGAACAGATTTTTTTTCATTCATTTTTATAACTGAATAGTATTTCATTGTATGGATGTACTACAGTTTGTCTATTGGCATCTAAAGACAATTTTTGTTGCTTCCAATTTTTGGTGATTATGGAGAAAACTTCTATTAATAAAAGCATCACATGCATATTTAATGTGGATATGAATTTTCATGTTCAATAAATACCTAGTAGCATGACTACTGTATCATATTGTGAGACTGTTTAGAAACTGTCAAATTGTCTTCCAAATTGGCTGTGACATTTTGCATTCCCACCAGAAATGAATGAGAGCTCTTGCTTCACATCCATGCTAGCATTGGTACTGTCAGTTTTTTGGATCTCAGCCATTCTAATAGGTGTATAGTGCTATCTTATTTTAATTTACATTTTCCTAGTCACAAATGATTTTATTTGTCTTTTCATATTTTTATTTTCCATCTGTTTATTCTCTTTGGTGAGATTTGGATCTTTTTCCTCCTTTTAAAAATTGATTTATTGTGTTTTCTCAGTTTTTTTAATGTGTTCTAGTATATTTTGAATATAAGTTCTTTATTAGAGATATGATTCGCAAACATTTTCTCTCAGTCTGTGACTTGTTTTGTTATTTTAAAATTGTCTTTTGCAGAGCAAATGTTCTACTTTTAAAAAAATCCAACTTGTCAATTTTTTTCTTTCTTGTATCATGCTTTTGATGTTGTATCTAAAAATTAATTCCCAAATCCAAGCTCACACAGATTTTCTACTATGTTTTCATCTGCAAGTTTTATGGTTTTGCATTTTACATTTATTTTAGTGAGTTTAATTTTAATTTTTATTTATTATGCATACATAATAGTTATACATATTTATGGGGTACATGTGCTATTTGATATAAACATACAATTTGTAATGATCAAACCAAGGTAATTGAGATATCCACCACTTCAAGCATGTATTATTTCTTCATATTAGGAATGTTGTAATTCCATTTTTTTTAGTTATTTTGAAATATACAATAAATTACTGTTAATTATAGTTGCCTCATTTGTTCCCAAACAATAGATCTTATTCCTTCTATCTAATTGTATTTCTGTACTCATTACCTATTCTCTCTTTATCCCCCTTCCCTACTACCCTTTCCAGGCTCTAGTAACCATCATTCTATTCTTTATCCCTGTGAATTCTTTTTTTTTTTTCTTTTAGCTCCCACATATGAGTGAGAACCATACAAATGGCCAACAGATATATGAAAAAATGTTCAACTTCACTAATCATCAGAGAAATGCAAATCAAAACTACAATGAAATATCATCCAGTTCAGTTAAAATGGCTTTTATTTAAAAAAGGCAATAATGAATGCTGGTGAGGACGTGGAAAAAGGAAAACACTTGTACACTGTTGATGTGTTCGAGTATGTGAAATAGTACAGCCACTATGGAGAATAGTATGTAGGTTCCTCAAAAAACTAAAATAGAACTACCATATGATCTAGCAATCCCACTGCTGGATATATATACAAAACAAAGCAAATCAGTATACTGAGGAGAATTTACACTCCCATGTGTAGCACTATGCACAATAGCTAAGATATGGAATCCACTGTGTCCATCAACAGATGAATGAGTAAGGAAAATTGATACACAATGGAATATTTTTCAGCCATAAAAAGAAGAATGATATCCTGTAATTTGCAGCAATGTAGATGTAGCTGGAGAATATTATGTTAAAGGAAATGAGCCATGTACAGAAAGACAAATATTGCATTTTACATTTAGGTCAGAGGTACATTCTGACTTATTTTTGCATAAGATATAATGTCTATGTCTAGGTTCCTTATCTTTTTTTTTTTTTTTTTTTTTTCTTATTTACATCTTATTGTTTAATTGCCATTTGTTGAAAAACTCTCCTCTATCCATTTAATTGTGCCTTTGTCAAAAATCTGTTTCCTATATTCGTGTGGGTCTATTTCTGGGCTCTATTTTCTGTTCCATTGAACTATGTGTCTATTTTTTCACCAATACCATACTGTCTCAATTAGTGTAGCTTTATAGTCATTCTTAAAGCTGAATAGTGTCAGTCCTCCAACTTTGTTCTCTCCTTCAATATTGTGTTGGGTATTTTGTTTGGTTTTTGGTTTTCTGTAAACTTTAGAGTCAGTTTGTTTATACCCACAAAAGAGCTTGCCATGATTTTGTTTGGAATTGCATTGACTCTACAGATTAATTTAGGAAGAATTGATATGTTAATAATATTGAGTTTTCTAATCCATCAAGAAAGAATATCACTTCATTTATTTATATCTTCTTGATTTCTTTCATCAGAGTTTTATAGTTTTTTGCATATAGTTAACATGTTTTAGTTTTAGTTGTTTTTTTCTTTAGATTTCTACAGAAGTATTTTTTGGTGCTATTGTATCAATAAATATTCTTGTTGTTTGTTATCTCAAATTCTGATGTTTATTGCTCCTATATAGGAAAAAAATTATCTTTTGAATATTTTTATCTTGCGATCCTTCTATATACAATAATTTCAGGAGTTTTTCTACAGATTCTTTGGGGTTATATACATAGACAATCATGTTATCTGTAAATAAAGACACTTTCACTTCTTTCTTTTCAATCCATAAATCTTTTGTTCCTTATATTTGTTTCATAGTAATAACTAGGTCTTCCAGTGTGGTTTGAATAGGAGTGATGAGAGAAAACTCCTTGTTTTGTACCAGATTGCAGGTGGAAATCATTCAGTCTTTCACCATTAAGTGTGATGCTAGCTGTGGGTTTTTCACATAGTCTCATTAATTAGGCTAAGGAAATTCCCTTCTATTCATAGCTTTTTGGAGGAGAATTTTTTATTATGAATGGATGTTGAATTTTGTCCCGTGCTTTTGTTGGCATTGATATAATCATACAGTTTTTCTTATTCAGTTTATTAATATAATGAATAATTTAGCATAATATATTTAACAATGGAAATATCAATTCAATTCAGTGATTTTAATTTTAGCTTACTACTATGTGGATTTATCAAATAATAATTGTCCAGCATCCTAAGTGCTTTTTAATAGCCTGTGGTTCTAGATAGAAAAATTATGTTATCTGTATAAAATTGGATATCCTGGACTTTTATACATGTTACTGTAGGTGAAGTTATATGCTACATATATATGACACACACACACATGCACACATATATAGAACAGTTGTTTGAAAAGCATTGACAGACTGCATAATTTATAACATTGTGTTTTTTACTGTAAAAAACATTCATTTCTATGAAATCAACAGGAACAATGAAGAAAAAAAGGTGTAGCTATTTTCTATGTAAGCCTGAGTGAGTATCATTGTAGAGTTTGTGTGCCACAATTTTTCATGCTCCTAATACAATTTGGTAAGTAATAAAGTCACATTAGTGGTTGAGAAGACTTATATCACAAAATGATTTCCCTAAGGGAACAATGGAAATGGATCCCTATGGCAAAATATTGGGAAAATACGGTTTTCTACGGTCAACTGAATGGAGCAAGTTGCTACTTAATATTCTATTCTTGGTATAGTTTATACAGAAAATATATTCATTCTTATTTATTTTTAATACTTTCTGTTAAAGAAGTGATAACAATGATTTTCTCACTTGAAAAGCATTTATTCATATATCAAAAGTGAATCATGAGTTAGGTATTTTGTTGGCATTATCGTTAAGTAATGTTTTCTTCTGATCAATGAAACAACATATTTAATAATCTACTTCATACTATTAAATTAGCCATTTTGGGGAAATATATAAACATAAAATACATAAAAATTAATAACTATTAAATATTTAATATTCTATCTCTGTAGCAGCAATGCGGTGTTAACAATTTAGTGGGTCTTTAAAGATATTTTTATATGAGTACACATATCTACACACATATACTTCCAGATAGTTGAAACTATAATATCTGTTTATATATATTTCATGTATTTATCACTTAGGAATTTCCCACATTTTTGCTTCTTAATAAAGATAATTTTTAATGGCTTCCTAACATTTCATTATATACAATAAATATTCCAGATTTACTTACTTGTTTTTATTTTATTTTACTCTTTTTATTATCACATATTTTTGTTTTTTTCTAAAAGGTAAAATGCAATAAACAATATTGAGAAAACTGGATATCCACATGAAAAAGAAAAAATCAAACCCTTATCTTACATTATACACAAAAATCAACTCAAACTAGATTAAAGACATAAGGCTTGAAAGTGTAAAACTCCTAGAATAAAGTATAGTGGAAAAGTTCCTTGACATTGGCCTCGACAATGATATTTTTGATATAATAACAAAAGCACAGGCAACAAAAGCAGAAATAGATATTACAAACGGGATTGCATCAAGCTAAAAAGCTCAGCAAAGGAACAATCAACATAACAAAGAGACAACCTATGGATTGGGAGAAAATATTTGCAAACCATACATTTGATAAAGGGTTAATATCTGAAATTTATAAGGAACTCACACAACTCAATAGGAAAAAATAAACACTATTAAAAATGGACGAAGGACTTGAATAGACATTTTCCTAAAAAAGACATAAATGACCAACAGTTACATGAAAAGGTGCTCAACAACACTAATTATTAGGGAAGTGAAGATCAAAACCACAATGAAATATCACCTCACACCTGTTAGAATCGCTGTGTTCAAAATGACAAGAGATAACATGTGGTGGTGAGTTTGTGGAGAAAAGAGAACCTGTATACACTGTTGATGAGGATGTAAAATGATACAGCCATTACTGAAAACAGTATGGAGGTTTCTCAAAATATAAAAAATAGAACTACCTGTGATCCAGGAATTCCTTTTTGGGATTTATACCCAAAAGGGATGATGAAGTCAGTACCTGAAAGAGATATCTGAGCTCTGATGTTGATTGCAGCATTATGCACAATAGTCAAGATATGAAGACAACCTGTGCCCACCAACATATGAATGGGAAAAAAATTGTTGTGTATATATACAATGAATATTATTCAGTCTTAGAATAAGACCCTGCCATTTGTCACAACATGGATGAAACTAGAGAATATTATGATAAGGGAAATAAGCCAGATACAAAAAGAAAAATATTGCGTGATGTCACTTGTGTGTAGAATTCAAAAAAGTCAAATACCTAGAAGCAGAGAGTAAAATGGTGCTTTTTACTAGAGCGTGGGGGAAATAGGATATGTTGTCAAAGGACACAAAGTCACAGTTAACTAGGATGCAGTATAGAAATAATTTACAGCATGATGGCTATAGTTAATAATATTGTATTGTATACCGAAAATTAGCTAAGAAAGTAGATTTCAGGTCTTACCACATACACAAAAAAGGTAACAATGTGAAGAGATGGATATATTAACTCGCTTGACTGTAGTAATCATCACATTATGTATATGTATATCAAAACATTATATTGTACATCTTTAATATATAAAAATTTATTAAAAATTATAAAGACTCAGAAAATTTCCATGTGTTTCTTGTTCAAATTTCAAATTTTTCAATTTTTTAGAACAACTACTAGAATCCTAGTGTACAAGAATTTTTAAAACTCTGGATAGATTTTAACAAATTAATTTATATCCTGAAAGGGTAGATCAATCTATATTTGAATTAAAAAATACATAATATTATCACATTCTTATATTTAATTAAACATTGGGTAGCATCACAAAAAAGGATAAAAGCATCTTTGCCAATCTGATAGTCAGGGATGTTATTTTGTTTTGATTTATAGGCTTATTGGCTATTTCCAATGCCCTTTTTGGTGTTTATATGTTTTGTTTCTTTTAAGCATGGTTATAAAGCTTCTCTTTTCTATTTTTAAGGAATCTTTATTAAGGAGATTAAATAATTATCTGAAAGTTAGGATGAATATTCTAGCCAGCTTGTCACTTGCTTTTTAAATTTATGATCATGTACCAGGAAGCAGTTAATTACTTTGACCCTTTCCTTTTCAATGTTTTCTATATTCATCATTGTTTTTAAGCTTAGTATGGTTTTTATCCAGTTAGAGATCGTTTTTTTCCTTCTCTTTTTAAAAGTAGTCTTATTTGCATATTTTAACTTGAAATTTATTATAAAGTGAAGATTTAAATTTTTTAAAAAATAAATACTTAGCCTATATCTGAGCAGTATCTATGGAGAAACTTTCTCAAATTAAATAGATGTGCATTTATACGTGTGCCTGCATGTGCATATTTTCATTTGTTCTATTCTATTAATGTCTGTTGATTCTCATATTGCCAGCATGCCATAAATTATTATAATTTCATAAAATGATATATTTTAATACCTGACAGGTCGAGATTCCCATTACTGCTCTTCCTTTGATACGTTTTATCATTCTTACCTATTTATTCATAGAGATAAAATTTACAATCATTTAATCATATTCTAAGGTGTGTCTTACTGATATTTTAATTAGAAATGCATACTTTAAATCTTAGTAAGTGTTCACTTTTTGTATTTTTGTTCATTCATTGATTTGGTCATTCATAAGATGCATTTTATCAAGTATCTGCCAAGTAATAGGCATGGAGACCACATTGTTAACAACATAGAAATACTTTTTGTAGTCATGAAGTCTATAGTCTAAGAGAGTCTATAGTCAGTTTATTCAGGTTTTTATTAATATTCTGAATGGTAATTTATAATTTATTCTTAAAACTATTTCACATTGTATAGTAAGGCCTTTATACACATTGTAGTGTAATCTATAGTAATTTAAAGCTATTTTCACTTTATTTTACACAATAATTACTATATTCTACTTTTTCATTATTTTCTTTTTTGGTATATGAACTATAGAGTAGGTTCCATTTGTTTTAAATCTCATGTAGTAGTTTTGAAATGTTTATTTTCTATTTATTGTCTTTTCAAAAGTGTACACTTTTTCTGGAAATGGGAATTTTGCCACATTTTTATTTCTTCCATTACTTGTGTTTCTGGCCGACTGTGTTAATTTTTGTGCTCTTTCTATGAATCTTCATTCATACTGTCGGTAATTTACTCTCATTTTGTAGGACAAATTGTCTTGGTTGCAGTGTGCTTTATTTCCTATCCAGCCTCAAACCAGGCAGGAAATATTTAGACTGAGTTTGCTAACAAATTGGATTTGTAATATTTTGGAAAGATGTTTTTTGAAATATTAATTTTTTTCTTTGTTTCACTATTTTAGATGACTTTAGAAACAACTAATCGTCACGGTGAACATTGTCGGGGGGAAGGGCACATCCCAAATCATGGTTGGGATGTGGCAAAGTCATAACATGTAACCAAGATATTTGTATCCTCATAATTTCCTGAAATAAAAAGTAAAAAAACAGAAATATTTTCCATATCTTAGAATATGGCAAGTATTTGGGGATTGAGGCTGGATTTGACTCTACAGTTACTTATTGGTTTCAGTTTCTGAATTACGTAGACAAAGTATAACTTTTATGTGCAGAGAACACAAATCCCAACACAAATATTGTATAGAGGTCTAGTTCCACTTAAAGAGGCAGATTCTAGGAATTGAGGAGGGTGTAGCCATGCCCCAAAGGTGTGAGCAGATAGTGATTTGCTTTTTATAGTAATGTGAGTGCTATGAGCATAAGAAGTTTATATATAGCCCCATGCTTAATCTGCTTTAGGTTATGATATAATACAATGTAATCTCACATTGGGGTTTTGTATGTTGTTTTCCTTATCAAAATGGATCTGTGCATTATTCTAATTTGAAAAATATAATCCTAAATATTCTGATGAGCACAGTTTGGAAACTACTGATCTAGTTTGCCTTTTTTTGTGATAAGTGAAATATTTTTCTTATCACACCACCTGATTCTCTATATCGTAAAAGAAGGGCCCTGCCACAGTGCTTTACTTTGAGGGATCCCATCTCTTTGAGTATATGAACCACCGTATACCTTGTTCCTCTAATTCCTGTTTTCAGACCCTTTTTGGGTACCAGTATCTATAGAAACATGCATGGGGGTGGGAGGAATGAGCGGGAGGAAGAAAAAGTGAAGCACAGAAGCAGTGGCAAGATTATTTTCCAGTTTCCTAATTAATACATATGTCTAGGACTAGGTAAATG
The DNA here is from genome assembly GCA_963575035.1 of Avahi laniger. Classification (NCBI taxonomy): domain Eukaryota; kingdom Metazoa; phylum Chordata; class Mammalia; order Primates; family Indriidae; genus Avahi; species Avahi laniger. Next base: position 4,853 of record CAUYSK010073595.1, on the reverse strand, counting down.
GGCCAAGAGACAAAAACAAAAAACAAACAACAAAAGACAACTTTCTTCCTGTCTCTTTTAGTCAATTAAAGTTTCTCCCTTTTACATGGCAATACTTAATTAGTACTCTTATTTACATACAATATTTTCAATCGGTTCTATTGATAAAATAGAGTTCTAATTTATATTTGCATCTGTGTGAGAAGGATAATATTTATATATATGAACACAAATGTACATGTAGGTTTTATTTTCATACAGATGCATACATGCGCAAATAAGTATATTTTATATTAAATAGATATATATTGTTAAAGGGAAGATCACATATTGGCATCAGCCAGTAAAAGGTTAGGTTACAACATAATTCAATTAAGAAATGAAATTATTTATGCAAATTATTCTGATGAAGTGTGGAAAAAAGCTCTGAGGTTTGTGAGTTTGAGAAAAACAAAATCCTTAAGAAGATGACGTATTTCAATGATCTGAAAACTATTGAGAAAAATGAAATGGAGACATAAATAAAAAAGGACAAAAGATACAGTTAGTAAATATTTAAATTCTATAAAGTTCTAGAAGTATATCAAAAATATTCCAAATACAATAATATCTGTCTTGTTATAAACTTGTTTTCTGAAATTCTTTTACATAAAGTTTCATTTTAAACTTTGGGAGAGATATTTTTTCTTTTAAAAATGGAAATATGAAAATAATATAATACAGATCTACAGTAAAAACATTAATTTAACAATAGAGAAGGAGAACCTATTACATGCACAGTACATTGCTAGAAGTTAGTGGTAAAAATATGAAAAAGATATGGTGTCAGCATTAAAAAAATCTTACAGTTTAGCTGGAAAAGAAACACATGTACGAGGAATTCAAATCACTTTATAAATACGGCCTTTTGATCACTTTAGTTGGAACAGATTATTCCTTCGGGGCAAGGGGTGAACTGCAGAGAACATTTGCTCTCCTAAAACTCTAGCTTTTATCAGTCTGTACTGAATATTTATACCAAAATAACAGATAAAGCAATCCCTTTCATGCTTCTTTCTCGTTTTCTTCCTTTACTGAGTCTTGCTTTAATCTAAAATTTCCTTTCTAGCTGTTGCCATCATTTTTTTTTCTGAAGTTTCTCCAGCCTCTCATTCCTTATCAGGCTCCTGTATGTCAATCTTGGATTCCCACTGAGTCTCCTGTCCTCCAAACTGACTTTTTACATTTGCTTCTTTGTTCTGTAAGTGCTTTCAAATTAAAGGTTTTATTTTTTTTTATTTCAGCATATTATGGGGTTACAGATGTTTAGGTTACGTATGTTGCCCTTGCCCCCTCCCTCCCCCCCTAAGTCCGAGTTTCAAATATGTCCATCCCTTGGATGGTGCGCATTGCACTCTTTGTGTATGTATATACCCGTCCCCTCTTCCTGCTTCCCCCTCCCCCTCACCCCTGCCCAACATCCAATAGATGTTATTCTTAAAGGTTTTATTTTTATTTTTTCTTTAAAATATATTTTTCTTGACATTTACTTATAGCCAATCTATTTCTGAAAGGGTATTGTACCAGCTTTACTGAAGCATTAAATATAAGTGATATACAATTGTATGCAATTTGATGGATTTATATATATGCGTATACCTGTGAAGCCATCACCTGAGCTCCAGTCTCATGAGTCAAAATGCCTACCAAAAATCTCCTTTTTGGTGCCTAAAATGATGTGAAAACAAAATTTGTAGTTTTTCTTACCTGCCTGCAAATGGTTATCCCTTGTCTTATTCTTTATCATATCTCAATTCTAAGATTCCTTGGTTCCTCTAATTCCATTTTACCTCGAATCCAAATCAGTCCTCATGATTCTCTGATAAAAGAGACTTCAAACTGGAACACTTCTCTCTACTGCAACTAGTACTACCTTGGTCCAAGTCATCCTTTAACAAGTTTGTTGAACATGATAATTTCCTCTTAATTGTCTCCAGTTTTCTACTTTTGTCCTTCTATATTCTATTTTATTATTTATTTTCTATAGTCTATCCTCCTTAGCTAGGAGGCTAGGCATTACAGATACATCTAATTGTATCATTTCCCTGGTCCAACACTCCACACTTTGCCTACCTATCTCATTTAAAATAATGATCAGTATCCCAACTAAGCCCTGCAGTGCCCTATGTGATTTAGCCCCACAAATCTCTCTGTTCTCTCCTTCTTCTGCTCATCACACTCATTCCATGTACCAGATTGCCTTCTTTCATTGCCTCATCTACACCAAGACCATTCTCATCTCACAGCCTTGACACTAGCTGTCCTCCTGCCTAGAAAACTCTGCTAATGGCCTTTCCATCATTCAGGCCTGATCAGTGGTAATCTCCCCAGAGAGGCCTTCCTGGCATGCTCAATCTTTTTACACACTTAGTTATGATCATAGTATTTATAACCACACAAAATTATAACCTTTATTTATTTGCTTTTTGTCTCTCTCTCTTCCCATTAGAGAATTTTCCTTGTAAGGTAGAGACTGTGTTTATTTGGATCATTTTTGCTTTTCCTCTGACAAGAATAAGGTTGATGCATGGTAGACACTGAAAATAGGTGAATGTATGAGTGTTATTTCTATGACTTTATTCATAGGATAGAAAATATTCCTTATTGAATAGAAAATATCTAAAGAATTTTTATATATTTTTAAAATATATTAATATTTAATATGTATAGAATATTCTTATTATATTCATGTCTTTCTATATGTCTCAATACAATTTATAATTTTCATATATATTCTCCACTTTTACTTAAAATTTTTTCTTAGCTAATTAATAATAGTATTGATAACATTATGAAGGGAGATACATCTCTAAATATCCATTTTTAACTAACTTTTCCTAAGGATTATATATATATGACTCACATTACCAAATTTTCTTAATAATTTTATTTTTATTAATAGAGCACCTTTAATATTCTATGTATATGTCTACAAGCTGCTTTATCAAATGTCCTTATTAATTTTAGTTTTCATTAATAAAATATCTTTAATATTCTCTTCCTCTCTATATGTATTTGGAGATGAATATGTTTCTTCCAAATTTTATATTGAAAATTTATATCTTTCTGATTACACAATCTAAAAGCTCCAAAACAACATGAAATAGCTGAAGACCATGTGAATGCCTTCTATATTTTATGTTCCTCTGTTCTTCTTTACTGCTTTCTTTTGTGTTAAGTGAATATTTTCTAATGAAACATTTTAACTCCTTTAATAATTATATTTTTGAATTATTTTCTTAGTGGTTGTTTAGGGTTTACAATAATAATCTCAACTTATCAAAATCTATCTCAGAATCTTAATAACATAATTTTAGTGAAATATAAAAACTTTATTTCCATATGGTTTCATTCATTATTTTTATGGTTTGTTATTACGATTGATGGAAAACCAAAGGTCTTCAAAGTCCTTCAAACTTGGCAATATTTAATCGCTGAACTTTACATCACTTGTAGGTCTTATCAGAACTTAGTTTTTGGCTTTATTATAGTGAGTCTAGAGTAGGTTTTCTTCTAGGGCATGATCCTTTCTTTCTGGTATTTCAGGTGGATGAATGTTATTGAGGTTTTTAGAAGACATTTATAAGGTGACAGGGCCAGAATTCCAACATCCTTTACCACTGCTGTTCCTTTAGATCCCTTGTGATCTATTACATCTGCTCTTCCTCTAGATTCTATGTCTCTGTTCCGTCAAATATTTAGCAGGTGAGGTGATCTTAATTCTGTTTACGTACAACTCATTCCTCAGCAGTGGACTCAAAAGTATCCTCACATACACTTTTAGCCCTTTTTGTCTCTCTATATTTCTTCTTTCTGAAGTGCTGCCCCACAGATGCCAACCGCTTCTGTCACTCAAATGCTGATCTCTGCCTTTTCAGCTCAGTGGGACTATTGCGTTTGTACGAACTCTGATGTACAGTCAAGAAATTGTCCTCTGGAAGGCAACAAGGTGATTGTGTACTTCTCTTTTCTCAATAATCACAAACTTGCACTGCCCATTGCTACTGCATGCAACAGTTTCCTGATGTCCAGATGTATGACAGAGAGCTCTTAAGAAAATTTGTTGCCTTACATAGTTGAAAAGTCTAAGGGTTTTCTACATTTTTACATTCAGTAATGAATCTGATGTTCAAATAATGTCATCAGAAATCTGCTTTCTTTGGCATTGACTTCATTCTCAGGTAGGATATCAACCAGTATCTTCAGGTTTACATAAACCCATTTAATATCTCTGTGGGGAAAAAGATCACCAATAGGTCCATCAAAGGTTCCTGCATCTGTGTTTTTTGTCCTGCATTGGATCACGTGAACATCTTAGAACCAACATGGGAACAGGAAAATGAATATCTCTAATTGGTGCAGTTAGGGACACATGTCTAGTAGAATTGTGGATTAAGGGTCATGTCAGCTCTCTGAATTGCCAGGATTAAGAATGGGAAGGAATGATTTTCAAAAGAATTGAAATTGTTCCTCACAAGAAGAGGGAATGGGTGCCAGTAAGACAAAACCAACAGACATGATCTATGTAGAAGATTATATTATAATTTATTATGTAAGCCAGGAAAGTTTACACAAAAACTAATTTTATTTTTATTTCAGCATATTATGGGGGTACAAATGTTTAGGTTATGTATGTTGCCCTTGCCTCCCCCCTCCCCCCCAAGTCCGAGTTTCAAGCGTGTCCATCCCTTGGATGGTGCGCATTGCACTCTTTGTGTATGCATATACCCGTCCCCTTCCCCCTCCTCCCCCCTCCCTCCTGCCTGACATCAAATAGATTTTATTCTTATATGTACACTTATGTGTTGATCAAAAACTAATTTTTAAAAGGCATT
>CAUYSK010073592.1:0-12236 GCA_963575035.1 Avahi laniger | reverse complement strand
CCCCCTCCCCCTCCCTCCCCTCCCCCTCCCCATCCCCCCCATGGGTACCGTTGGTCCTCGCACTGTTGGTCTTGGCTTCTTGCCTCACTCCCACTGTCCCTCCCTCACTTCCCATCTCCAGTCCCATAAATTTTCTGAGATTTTGTAAACAGCTTAAAAAAAAAAAAATTTATGAGCCCAGGGTAGGGATGAGAACAGGCTGTAGATCACTGGGGTGCAGTGAGGCCCGGCCTTGGGGCCTTGGAGCAGCTGTGCCCCGCAACCCCCAACACGGGGACAGGGAGGCAGAGGGAGGGGACGGACGTAGGAAGGGGGGGGAAGGCACCAAGGGCAAGAGCGGTGAGCAGAGAGAACAACACGTAGGAGACGCAGAGAGACAGGCAGAGGCAGCTCCGGCTCCCCCAGCACGGAGCCATCCGGAAGGAGGGCGGCGACCGTGATGTGCAGGGCTTCCTTCTCCTTCTCACTGGGGCAGCCTGACCACGGCCACAGGCCTTGGGAGGCTGGCAAGGGAGAGAGCCCAGCTCAGGCCGGACTGGATGACCTCTCAGGGCTCCCTCACACCTGCCCAGTCTCTGATTCCAAGACCTGCGGAGTGACTGCCCGGAGCCCTGGTAAAAATAGCCCGGGGGCAGTGGCTGGCCACCCGGCCTCAGCCTGCCCAGGGCCCTAGAGAGACATTCTAGCACCTCCGCCATGCAAAGCAGGAACCTCAGCCCAGAGCAGGCTAGCGAGCAGGTGGGCAGCAGAGCCGAAGCTGACCCCGGGCCTCTGGCTCCCTGCGGGCACCCCGCACACCAGGGACCTCCCTGTGGGCCTGAGGGGCTTCGTCCTGGCCTCCCCACCCCAGCCCACAACAGCCCCGCTTACCTGCCGGTCTCCACACCACCCTGTGAGCTCTGGAGGCAGCTGGACTGGGGTTGGGTCTGCTCCGTGATGCACTTACCCGTAATAATGACGACAGGAGCAGCTCACAGCGTGCTCCAGCACCTTCTAAGCTCTGAACACACATTGGCTCATCTTCACACCAGCCCTAGGAAGCAGGAGCTATTAGCACACCCATTTTACAGATGAGGAGAATGAGGCTCAGAGAGGTTAACTGACTTGCCCAAAGTCACAGAGCTCAGAGTTTGGTGGAGCTGGTATTAGAGCCAAGCTGTCTGGCTCTAAATGAATTAATGGCTGCAAAAGTGAGCAAAGGTTGGGTGCTCCAGCGCAGCTAAGAGCTGTGCTATCATTGACTCCTGGGCCACCAGAGGTCACAGAGTCCTCCACCCCACCCGTCCCTGGACCTGGCAGGCTGGGCCCACACCACACCCTCAGAATCCCATTTCCAAGGGGCCGTGGTGCCAGGAATAGGTCCACCCATTCCCAGCCGAGTGACCTTGGGAAGTCACGTCTCAGTTTCCTCACCATCAAAGGGGGACTCAGTAAGTCGATGGGGGAGTTGGGAGGTGGATCGAATTGGGGGTCCAAAGCCGAGAGCAGCCCGAAAGAGCATATTCCAAGTTTGCTTCTTTTGGTCAAGATATGGAAATCATTTAAAAAATACGGAAAGCGTTTCAAGGGGGCCTGAGGTTCTCATGTTTGCCCAAAGGGGGCTTGCCAGGGAGGGGGCGGGAAGGGGCCCCTGCCTAAAAGGGCACGAGGACCCAGCGAGGCTGGCCAAAGGACAGGCCAGGGCAGAGCTGCCCCACCCGCAGATGCTGGAGCCCAGTCCTGGCACAGCCGCCCTGTGCTGGTGACAATCATGTCCCGGGAGGCAGCTCCAGCCAGAGAGGGACAGGTGGCTGAGGAGGGCGGGGGCGGCAGAGGGGAAAGCGCTGCAGGGCTCAGGCTGAGTCATGCTGGAGGGGTCTGGGAGCATGAAGGGTGGACCGTTTCCAGAGGGAGAGGAGGCAGGGGGCTTGTCCAGGAGGCAAGACGGGGCCCGTGGCGGCAGGGGAGGGGGTGGCGCAGGACTCGGCTCCCGAGGGCAAATTTAGCCCCCACAACCCTTCCCCCACATGTCCCCATGACCCTGGGAGTCTGGAGGGCCAGCGTCCCCCCAGGCCCTCTGCCCTCCAAGCCTGGCCCTCAGAACTCGTGAACTCCCCCCAGCCTTTCTCCCACCCCAAATCCCTGTCCCCAAACCCCTAAAGCTGCCAGGCCACCCTGGTCTCCTTGCCTAAGAAGCGTGACCAGTTCTCTGGAGCCCGACATGGTCCAAATCCCGCCCATGGCTGCTGAGCTGGGTGATCCTGGGCAGTTGCATGACCACTCGGAGCCTCAGTGTCCTCATCTAGAAAACTGAGAGAACACCGTTTTACCGCAAAGCGTTATTATTCATATAAGGCTTCAAAAAGAGGTGTCTGCAAAAGACCGCATGTCGTGTGGTTCCATTTATATGAAATGTCCGTAAGAGGCAGACGGATGCAGACAGCAAGCAGGTTAGTGGCTGCCCGGGGCTGGAGGGGACTGGGGGGGACGGGGAGTGACTATAGGGGGTGCCGGGTTTCTTTCTGGGAGGATGAAAATGTTCCAGGGTCGACTGCGGGGTGGTTCACAGTCTGTGAATAATCCAAACCCCACTGCAGTGCGCACCGTAAACAAGTGAGCATACGTGTCAGTTACCTCCCCGTAAAGCTGATCGGAAAGGAGGTGCCACATGCGTGCTCGAGGCTCACGGCCCCAGCCCCGTGGGCACCGGGCCAGCCACCCCGAGCGTGGGCCAGGGCGGGAGTGTGAGTCATTCTCCAGAGGGTGCGGGCCGAGGCTGGGACACGCTCACCCTAGATGTCAGCCGAGAGGACGCTGCTGGAAGGAAGAGGGGAGGGGACCACCAGACCAGGGCGACAAGGGCAAAGACCACGACTCAGCCGCCCCTGCAGAGTTTAACTCCCCACGCGCTGCTCTGCAGCCTGGGGCAAGTGGTTCAACCTCTCTGACCGCAGTGTCCTCTTCCAAAGAAATGGGGACGACCCTATTCCCAGTCCTCACAGGCCAGTGCCAGATTCAATGAGTTAATTTCTGCGGACACCTCCAGCTGGGTTTAGCACATCCTGAGTGCCTGGAAAATAATACTGTTGTAGTAACAGCCATTATTACTGTTCTTGCTGGGAGGGAGGCTCTGAGTGCCATCCTGGCTCTGCCCCGTGCGAAATACCCTCTGCTCGTGCGGCTGACTCAGGGTTTGCAAAGCACCACCCCACCCACCTTACCACCCCTCTCCCCGCCTCTCGGCCTCGTATGTGCACGGCGGCCCAGGGCCCTGCAGTGTCACAGATCTGGGACAGGAGGACCGGCCCTCCTTGGCCATAATGTGTTCATCAACGAGGGAATGAGATCAAAACAGGTCTAAGGTCCCCGACGCTCACCCCCTTTCTGAAATTTCTGAGACCCCCACCTGCCCCCTGGCCTCACACCCGCCCTGAGCAGCTGTCTTTGGCCCCAGGATTCCCTCCCCCGCCATCTGCTTGCCCAGGGCCCCGTGGCTTCATTTGCACCACCTGCATTTTCTTGTCCCTTGGGGGCAGGAGTCCACCTCTCTCCCTTGCCTCCCGCGTGCCTGGTGGCGCAGGGTGGGCTCGACTGGGTGTCTCCCTTGACCAAGGCCCCGGCCCAGGTTCACCCTGGGCTGGCTGAGCGATCTTGGGCAAGCCCTGGCTCCGGACCTCAGTTTCTCCCATTATAAAACAAACCTAGTAACTGTGTGTCTCCTTGTCTTCTGGAGGAGGAGAGTGGTGAACCCTCGCATCTAGGGGCAGTAAAGGGCCTTAAATGGCCCTGAGTTCAACCCCAGACCCAATGCTTGAGGACCCCTCCCACACCCATGCTGTGCTTGTATACCTCTGAAGTGACGGGGAGCTCACTGCCTCTCCAAACAACCCACTCAGTCCTTTTGCTTGACAATAGTATACAGCCTTAGTTTCTCCACGTGTAGATGGCAGTGATGACACCTGCCTGTGAGGTCACTGGAAAGATCACTACTGTGTAAGCCAAGGATCCTGGCACGCACGGGCGTTTGTCTCACACCAGCCTTGCTCGTTTTCGGGGAGTAGGTGCTATCTTCATCCCCATTTATTCAGATGAAATTTTCGGAGGCACAGAGAGGCTAAGGAACTTGTCTGAGGTCACACAGTGAGTCACCTTGTGAGGTACCTCACATCTCCCACAAGGACCCTGGCTCTGCAGCCCAGCCCCCTCCCCACGACGGTGCGGGCCTGAGCCCCGACACCCTTTTAGGCTCCACTTCCGTTGTCATTTCCGGCAGCCCTGCGCCTGCCATGTTGCCTCTGAGGTCCTCCCTGTGCCCAGCCAGCACCCTGGGATGTCACCTTAGCAGGTTTGCACAGGACAGCAAGGTGACCAGAATCCCGGCCCTCTGACCTCCCTCCCTCCCCCACAGCGACTCAGTTCCACTGAGCATGACTGGACAAGCTGCCCTCCCCCCCGCCCTGTTCAACTGGCACCTACGGGCAGGCGACAGGGCAGTGCTGCCAGCAGTGGGGCGAGAGGAGCCGGCCCCAGGCTGTGAGCCACGTCAGTCCTGGCTCTGCGCAGAATGCAGCCCGGGGGCAGCCTCAGAAACCACACCGGGCCCTGGTGAGCTGGTGAGGGGCTGGGATGAGTCAGGAGCCACAGGGGGTGCAGTGTTGCCAGGAAACCTGCAACTGAAATCTGCCGGAGTGCAGGCCCCGCTTCAGCCCGTGTGATGCTGGGTGTACTCCTTAACCTCATTGTGCCTGTTTCTCCATCTGTAAAATGGGCACAGGGTAGCTGCTGTCTCATAAGGCTGCTGTGATAATTTACTATGAACTAACACAGGCAAAGGGCTTGGCCCAGTGCCTGGCACGGAGTCCGGCCCGGGGAGTGGGAGCCGCTGTTATTATCACTCAGCTTCCATCTCTCCGCCTGTTCATAAACATTCAGGCAGCGTGGAGTTCAATATTGCTTCACAACAAAGTGCTCCAAAACCTAGTGCCTTCAAACAGCCAACACTGATTCTCTCACACAGTGTCTGAGGACCAGGAACTGGGGAGTGGCCTAGCTGGGTGGCTCTGGCTCTCGGTCTCTCACGAGGCTGTGGGCAGGATGCCGGTCAAGGCCACGGTCATCCGAAGGCTGGACGGGAGCGGGAGGATCCGCCCCCAAGAGGGCTCGCACGGGCTGCCAGCAGGAGCCTCGGTTCCCGCCACGTGGACTTCGCCACGGGGCTGCTTAGTGTCGTCCCAACATGGCAGTGGCTTGTCCCAGGGCAAGTGACCCCAGAGAGCCAGGCGGAAGCTGCGCTATCTTTCATGACCCGGCCCCGAAGTCACACGCTGGCCTTCGCACAATGCCCTGTTGGTGACGCAGGTCCTCTGCTCAGTGTGGGAGGGGGTTGCACAAAGGTGCGGATGCCAGGCTCTCTGGGGACCATCTGGGCGGCAGGCCAAACTGTGTTTGCTTTGGGGATGAACCCGTGAAGGAAAGCACAGTCCTTGCTCTTACAGTTGGGGGTCACGAGTGTATTTGTCAATGTGTTTGTGTTTGTGCGCGTCGGGTACAAAAACCAACAGAGAAAACTCGAAGAAATAGCTGGACACACATTCTGTGAAGAAAACAAACAGGGGGCATGATGGCACATAACAGAGTGGTCACAGGGGAGGCCTTGGCAAGGAGGAGGCTCTGGTATGGAGGCCCGAGGATGAAAAAAGTGCCCCAGGGGCCAGGAGAGGGGAAGGTGCATTCCAGGGGAGGCGGCACGTGGCACCCCTGGAGCGAGGCTGCCAGGCTGCAGTACCCACTCACCTCCCTCTTCGACTTCGGTTTCCTCCTCTATAAAAGGGGATACCCAGTTACTAGGGAGGCTGGGGCAGGAGGATTGCCTGAGCCCAGGAGTTGGAGGTTGGAGTGAGCTATGATGACGCCACTGCACTCTAGCCCTGGTGACGGAGCGAGACCCTGTCTCCAAATAAATAAATAAAAATGAAAGGGGATAATAGCAGTTTCTGTGTTCTATGGGGTTGGAGGGATTAAGGGAGATAACGTGAGTGAACTCCTTAGCCCCTGACCCTACGTGCTCAGAAATGTGTCATTATCATTATTCAGCAGTGATGTGCAAAGATGACAAAGGCCTGGCCCCAGCTGTAGGTGAGGCCTAGCATTTCCTAACAGTGATCTCACCTGATTCAAGGCAGTTATCTAGGGTGGGGGATGGGCTCACATGCTCACAGTAACCTAGCAAGGTAGGCATGATGCCTCCCATCTACGGATGAGAATCTTGAGGACTGGAGAGGCTCAGTAATTTGCCCAAAGACACACAGCTAGTAAGAGAGAGTCAGGATTTCACCAGATTACCTAATATATGGAAAGTGTTTGCACTACTGCCTGGCACATAGTAGGCATTCAATAAATGCTAGCCACACCACATTTTTTTTTAATAGAGAGGGAGTTTCACTCTGTTGCCTAGGCTGGAGCGCAGTGGCTTTTCTCAAATGCGATCGTAGCTCACGGCAGCCTCGGGCTCCTGGGCTCAGGCGATCCTCCTGCCTCAGCCTCCCGAGTAGTTGGGACTACAGGCATGTACCACTGCACCCCACCCTTCCACTATTTTTGTTGGTATCATCAGCTGGATCTGCCTGGCTGGAGAGCCCACACCCTCTGGGGGGCTGTAGGGGTTTATCCTGTCCAGTCTCGTGGTCTGTTATTTGTTCATCCCCTCCGGGCTGTGGGACCCTGCAGAGCAGGAACCAGGTCTGCTTGGTCTGTGGGTCCTGAGCACCTCTCAGGGGGGAGCACAGAGCACAGGTCAGCGACGGCTTGTTGAATGAATAATATTAATCTATCAAGCTCCTTGAAGGCAAGGACTGTATTTATCTCTCAGAATCACAGGATCTCTCCAGCCATGTTTGTCCCTAAGAATTGTGAGATTTCCCTATGGAAGAGCCCTCTGAGCCCTTCAGCCAGGGCAGTTTCCCTTCCCAGCCTCCTCTCTCCCTTCCTCTGGAACTGGACGTAACCCAGCTCCTGCCAGCCGTGCCCTCCTCCTGCTCCCAGCCCCCTGGTCCTGGCCTCCCAGGGGCTGGACGGGCTCCTGCTCAGGCTCAGGGCAAGCTCCTGCCGCTCCCTCCAGCCACCTGGGTCTGCCCCGACTGGCTGCTGTGTCATTCCCCTCTCTGAGCCTCGGTTTCCTCAGCCACAAAATGAGGACAACCGTTGTGATTACTTTTAGCTCATCTTTCGATTTACCACCAAGATCCAGCTAGGTGGAGGCTGCGTCTCTGGGTCCCAGGCTCCTGGGGGAAGCGGCATGTCTCTTCAAGGCCACTAGATGGCACCCACGGGTCACCCGTCTCCCTGAAGGCTGACCTCGGGAGGAATCCCTCCTCCGGGATTACACCCCGAGGATCTCAGCCACCTTCCTCCTCCCACTGGCAGGAGCCCCTGAAAATTTGCCCGCTGGCAGAGACAGGAGGTACAGGGATTAGGGAAGGGTTTGGGGGTCAGAAAAATTTGCACTTGGGAGTTCCAAGCTGAGCTGTCCTCTTAGGGAATGTCCTGGATCTCTGCTTGGCAGTGAACTTGCTGAGTGACCCTGGGCATGTCCTGGGACCTCTTGGAGACTTCGGGTTCTTCCTCTGTGAAACAGGATAATGAGTCTTTTCTCCTAGGCACCACAGAAACTGGAGGAGACGGGGCACCTAAAATGCCCCTTCTGCGCCCTGGCACGGAGCAGGCGTCAATGAACACGATCCGTCATCAGTCATTAGTACGACTTTGCAATTCAGTATCACACCTCAGAGTCTCCTCTGGGAAGAACCTTAGGCAGGGTGCCCAGAGGTCTGGGTCTGCAATGACTGTTCCGGCACCGTGTGACCTTTGGCAAGTCACTTCCCGTCTCTGGTCCTCTGCTCGGCCTCAACCAACCTCAAGAGGCTGGAAGTGTCATGGAAGAACAAGGGCTTGGGAATCAGACAGAGTGTGAATCCCGCCCACTTCTCCTCTTCCCGGCTGTGAGACCTTGGGTCTCTCTGGGCACGTATGCTAATTAACTGATTATTGTGATTATTCGTTCTAAATCTGTCTTCTCGGCTGCACTGTAAATTCCACGAGGGCCAGGTTCAGGTCTGTGTGGCTCATCCACGTAAACTCAACGCTCGGCTCAGTGTCTAGCACAAAGTCCTTGATAAACAAGAGCTATTATATCGCCGTTGTCGTCACTGCAGACACTCACTCAGCGACAGTAGCAGGCACTGTGTGCAGAGCTGTCCCTACGCTATCTCCAATAATGCTCAGGCTTTATCCCTGTTTTATAGATGAGGAAACTGAGGGCCAAAGAGGTTGGATCCTTGCCCAAGTCACACAGCAGCACAGTGACAGGAACTGGGATCTGAACCGAGCTCCTCAGCGCCGTGGGCAGGTGTAGCGAGCTGAAAAACGGCCCTCTGAAGACACACGCACCCTAACCCCGGAACACCGCGAATGTCGCCTTGCGAGGCAAAGGGAACTTTGCGGGTGCGATTAAGTTAAGGATCTCGAGATACGGGCCCTTATCCTGGATTATCCGGGTGGCCCAATGTAATCCCCAGGATCCTTCTAGGAGGAGGCAGGAGTGTCAGAGTGGGAAGAAAGAGAGGAGACCACGGAAGCAGAAGGAGAAAGAGCATTTGAGGTGAGGACGGAGGCAATATCCATGCTGGAAAAGAGGGAAAACCAGCCATGCTGACACTTTTAACCCAGCGAGACGGATTTTGGACTCCTGGCCTCCAGAACGGTAAGGTAATAAATGTGCGTTGTTTTGAGCTACCGAGTTCATAGTAATTTGTTACAGAAGCAATGGGAAGGCAATACACAGACAATTGAGGTAATGTACGAAAACACCCGGCATACAGCTGAAGCTCACTCAATGCTCTTTCCTTCCCAGCACTAACCCTCTTTCCTCTTCCAGCTACAACAGAATGGCAGAGGGGGAAGGGACCTCCAGGATATTCTAGCTCCACTGGCCCATTTTGCAGATGTGATGTCTGAGGCCAGAGACAGGGAACGACTTGCCCCCATCCTGCAGAGGTGAGATGGGGCTGCGAGTGTCTCCTGGGCAGGTCCTGGGGCTGCTTAGTCTGTTCTTGTAGCCTCTAGCGCTGAGCAGCCTGGGGGAAATCATCTGGTCCAAACCCATTTCCCAAGTGAGGACACAAGCTCAGAGTTGCCCAAGAGATTGGCAACCGCAAGCCAAGCTGCCAGGGTGTGTGCAGGCCCAGAGCCCCCGTGAGTCCTTCTGTTCAGAAGGCCCGTCCCTCCCCCTCTTGAGCACAGCTCCTCCGTGTTTGTCCCCAGCAGACAGGGCCAGCGGGGTCTGGGAAAGCCACGTCAGGGGCCAGCCCAGCTGTGGCACAGGAATAGGGGAGAGCAGTTCCTTAGCAGCCTTCAGCCTGGGAAAACGCTGTGGCCTTCCTGTCCCCGCCCACCCTGCCCCATCCAGGCGGCCCTGATCCCACAGCTGTGAGAAGTCCCCTGGAGGCAGCGTCCAGCGGAGCTGGGAGGAAAGAGGGCCCAGGAAGGAGGAACTTGATTTCTGATCCGCAACTGTTAGTGGTATTACCTGGGATTATCCTAAACTGAGTCTGGGGTCCCGGGCTTGTCGGAGGGACCAAGGAGTCCCACTGGCTCGCCCAGGCACCTGGAGGCACAGCTGGCACCATAACCCCCACAACACAGGCACCATTCTTTACATGAAGCATACACACCCACTGCCATGCTTGATTCTCACAACACACCTGCCAAGGTGAGGCTGCTATTGTCCCATTTTATGGGTGAGGAAACCGAGGCTCAGAGAGAAGAAGGGACTTGCCTGGGTCTAGGTCCCATGGTGGCCGTGCTGGAACTCTGCTAACTGCATAAGCTCTCGTGGGATGACCCCAGACCTGACTCTGACATGTTCTAGCCCCGACCTTGCTATGGGACCTTAAGCAAACTCCTTCTCTGAGCCTCCACTTTCTCATCTGTGAGTGGGGAGATAAGAATAGCGTCTAAGTCGTAGGGGCAGCGTGTGGAATAAATGAGTGAGCACTGAGCCTGGCACGTGGTAAACACCCCATGATTGCCTACCCGTACGTATCACACGGCAGTCATCGGTAACTGGAAAGAATACCAAGCGTGCACGGTGTGCCAGAAACCCAACAGACACAAGTCCCTGCCCTCGGAGCTGACACTCTGGTTGGCGGAAGACAGCCAATAAACACCATCAGGAAGCACATCAGAGAGTGCGTTAGAAAGCAGTAAGTGCAGGTGGGGTGGGAGGGCGTGCTGGGTTGGGGGGCAGAGGCCGTTCGGAAAGTGAGCGGGTGGCCCCATGGGTCCCTGGGGGAGGAGCCTGCCAGGCAGAGGGAAGAGTGAGTGAGGTGGGGGCGTGGCCTGTTCAAACAGCACCAAAGGGGCCAGAGTGGCCACCCCGGAGAGGTGGGCCTGGGGCCGTGGCAGGGGGAGAAAGTAGAGAGACAGGGGGAGGGGCAGAGCCTGCCTGTCCCTCAGCGAATGGGACATTTTGTTCTTCTGGCCCAGGCCCGGGAGTCCCCAGGGGCACGCTCTGGGCCTGCCCTTGCTGAAGGCCTCTCCGCTTCCCACCGCGAGTGGCAGAAGTTGTGCCGTCTACTGCTCTGGTGGTGGGATGCAGGGCCCCTCCCAAGTGGGTGTGCGCGGGGTCGAGTGTTGGTGCGTGTGAGTGTGGCCCGCACCAGTCTCTTTCCTGGTCGTCCTGCTCCCCAGGGCTCCCATTCCAAGCGTGGACTCTGGGGTACAGTAAGCGACCATTCGCTGCCCCACCTCCAGGGGCGCCCTGGGGGAGCAGGCAGGATGTCCATGGCAGTTCTGTGGCCGCTGCTGTCAGCTCCTCGGCTTCATTCAAGGGGAGGGAACAGCCGCCACCCACCCACAGCCTGGCCTTCGTCCATCCACCTCTCTGTCTGCCTGCCTGTTGGTCCGAGCATCCGGCTTTCCACCCACCTCCCCAATGACTCCACCCACGGATCCATCTATCCATGCACTGGGCTGAACAACCACGGTCTTTCTGTCCGATTGCTCTGCTATCCATCCACCCGTCCATCCATCCGTCTTCCTCCATCCATCCATCCACCCATTCATCCATCCGTCTTCCTTCATCCATCCATCCACCCGTCCATCCATCCGTCTTCCTCCATCCATCCACCCGTCCATCCATCCATCTTCCTCCATCCATCCACCCGTCCATCCATCCGTCTTCCTCCATCCATCCATCCGTTCATCCATCCATCTTCCTCCATCCATCCACCCACCCGTCCATCCATCCGTCTTCCTCCATCCATCCATCCACCCGTCCATCCATCCATCTTCCTCCATCCATCCACCCGTCCATCCATCCGTCTTCCTCCATCCATCCACCCATCCATCCATCCATCTTCCTCCATCCATCCATCTCTCCACCCCGCTTCCCACTTCTCTTCCGACCAGCTCGTTGGCCTGTCTGTTGGTCCATCCCCCCATTGGTGGGACGTTTACGGAGACCTTTCCTGTGTGCTCAGCGCTGTAATAACAACATCTGTAGTAATGGCTTCCCGCCACAGGACGTTTGTTTTATGCCAAACACTTTGCCTGCATTCTTATGTAATCCTCACGTCAACCTATCCCTATTTGACAAATGAGGAGAAAATGCTAGACAACTGCAAACAGACAGTTGTCCCATTGCTTAATTGTAATGGCCACTTTCCGAGGTGGACGCCATCACCATTGTGCAAATGCAGAAACCGGCCTTGCCCTTTGCCTGGAGGCCTAGCACCAAGGAAGGGCAGTCAGCCTTTGACCCCGAGCTCGGCACTCCTTCCTCTGACCCCCACTGCCTGAGCTGCGGCCTGGGCGTCGAGGCCCCAGTTTCCAGTCCTGGCTCCTGCCGTGGTAGGAGTCACTGCGTATGCTGAGTCAGGCCTGGGCCTCTGTTTCCTTGTCTGCCGGCTGGGGAGTGGCTTTAGACACACTGGATCCCCACAGCCCATCCTCCTTTCTTCCTGCCTCCTCCTCACAAAGAGCCGGAGTATCTAGCAGAGGAGCTGGGCCGGGTGAGCTCTGAGTCTCAGACGCAGCCTGGCCCAGTGCCCACTCGTGGCGCCATTTCACTCACTCGCTCAACAGATACCCTTGCCTGAGGGTGCACCGTGTCAGGGCCCAGCCCTGGGGACTCAGGGCCAAGCAGCACACAGCCAGGGGGAAGGGGGCAGGGAGGGGGCCGGAAGGGGAGAGTCACATCT
>CAUYSK010073591.1:0-12036 GCA_963575035.1 Avahi laniger | reverse complement strand
TTTAGTAGAGACGGGGTCTCGCTTTTGCTCAGGCTGGTCTCAAACTCCTGACTTTGAGCGATCCTCCCACCTTGGCCTCCCAGAGTGCTAGGATTACAGGCGTGAGCCACCGCGTCCAGCCTAGAATTTACATTTCTAAGTTCCCAGGTAATGCTGATGCTGCTGGTCCAGGGACCACACTTTGAGAACTACTGGCAGCTAAACATGTAGCTCTTGGTAATCTGGTATGTTTAGATTTCATTGGCTGTCTAGGTTGCTTTCCCATCTGTACCTATGCAGAATTGGTGGGCACCCCCAAAATCTCTCTCTGTCCTAATGACCTAGGTACTGCCATAGATCAGAGTGCTGGTTTCTGTTCAGCAGTTTCTTCTCAGCCTCCGGTCTTGAATTGCACTTTCTTCAGCCCCTTGAAGTTTGCTTGTTGTGCAGTCTTAAGCTCCAACAGTAGCACTTCATAATTTATTTCAGAGAATAATTAGGTATTCATCTTTGCCTGCTGACCAGCGACACGGCACCTCATTCCCAGTTCCCCCAAGGCTCTCGCGTATTGACCCAGAGCCCAGATCCAGTCACACAGAATAACTGCCCTTCCATTCCACGCAGGCCTCTCATGCCTCCCTTGCATGGGTCAAACTCATGCATCTGGGATATATGATTACAGCCTCCAGTTATTTATTTAAAGGACATCAGGGCACATAGGTGGATCCAGATCACTGTTCCCCAAGGTAACCATACAGACTGAATTCTGTGACAATCTTGGTTATCCATGTGATTAGAAACTTGAGGTGATAAAGGACTAATAATGCAATACACTCACACTGATTGAATCTTGCCTCAGGACTATCGTATATTTCCAACTTCACGGTTTCTGTTAATATCACTTTTATCCTAGTATCCCAGACTCAAAATTTGGGCATAATGATCTCTAACATTTATTGAATACTTAATCCTCACAGCAACCTTATGAATGGATATTATTTTATCCATTTTATTTATGAGGAAACTGAGGTTTAGCAAGGTTAAGACATAGCTAGAATATACACTTCAGAAGAAAAGGAATCTTTGTCTATTTTATAGCCAAAGTACCTAGAATGGGGCCTGGCCCGTGCTGGTGTTCAGTAAATATTTATTGAATAGTGAAAGATCATACAACAAACGTGGGATCTGGGATTTGAAACCAGATCTGTCTTAACCCCTCCACCATACTTGCTCTTGCTTCTGGTTTGACTTTCCTTCCCTTATTCCTAAACTCATCCCCCTAAATCGGTTCCAAGTCCTATCAAGTCCATTATCACAGTGTTTTGTGCCTTTGACATTTTTCTCCCCATTTTGGCTACTACCAACCTCGCTAAAGTGATTACTATTTATTTCCTGGACTATTGTTATCCTTTCCCACCTGCTGTCTTTACTGGCTCCTGTATTGCTTACCAACTTTTACAGATGGCTTTTTTTCTTAAAGCACCTTCAATATGCATACCTCTGCACAATGCCCCTCTGCACAAAGACGAGGGCGGAAGTGTGGTATAATGAAGAACTAAGGAACTAAGAAAACCAGGGTTCTGGTCCCAGTTTTGTGACCATGGACAAGCCGTGTATGCCTTCTAGACTTTAGTCCCCACGTTTATAGTGGAAGTTGGACTGGCTGATTTCTTCTTACCCTAACATTGTCTGGTGGGTAGATGCAGAGGCTATTGCACATGGCGCCCGGTGTGTCTGAGGAATAGCCGGGAAGGAGGCCAGAGTGCCAGAGCTGAGGGAGAGAGGGAAGGTGGTCGGAGATCAGCTCAGAGAGAAAACAGAGGCTGGTTGTGTGGGGCCTTGCAGGACGTGGTAGAGACTCAGAGTAGGAAGGGGAAACCACCAGAGAGTTTTGGGCAGAGAATCGATGTTATGTAACCCATTTTAATTGAGTGCGTACTCTGTTAGATTTTAAGTGCTTTATTTGTAATCCTCACAACAACCTTATGAGGTAAGAATCGCTATATTTCCCATATTACAGCTGAGGCAACAGAGGCCCAAAGAGGTTAAGTGACTTGCCTGCAATCATACAGCTAGGAAGGACTTGGGCAGAATTTAGACCTAGGAAAACTCTTAACAGCCTCATTGTCCGACTCCTCAAATGCTTAAGAGACTGAGACTGGGGTTTTTTTTTTTTTTTTCCTTTCTTTCCAGAGCACACTTAAAATTACTTCGTACTTATTCATAAATACAGAACTTCTTCACTTAAACTGATAAAAATTCCCAATATTTTGCTTTATGATTTCAAATTTTTTTAAAGCCCTCAGATTAGCACATTAACAATCATGTTGATGTGTCTCTTTAATTATGCGAACAGCTATTTCTTTTTTACTCTTAACATAAAGGTTGCTTGAGAAATTTTTTATTTTATTGTTTACAACTTTAGTGTTATCTAAATCCCTACTATATGATCCGGCATCTATAATTTATCATTTTCCTCTGCTGTTAGATGAAATGCCCTTTAAAGCATTACACAACAAGGTGAACGTAAGTCAAGCTGGCAAAGTTTTAAACAAAATAATTATAAAAAGTCATTAAAGAATAATGGAAGTTGATTCACATACCATACAATATCAGGGATGCTCAGTTTAACAAATATAATTATTAATATTACAAGTTCTTTTCAGAGGACATCAAATTTCAGCACCTAATTTTCATCATCTTTTAGGAATACTAACAAAAACACCTCATTTAAATAAAGACTCTAAAAGCAAAATCATTAATTCATTTCTTTGGATTTCACTAATGCTAAGGCTGAAACAATAGACATTTTAAAATACAGTTAACCAGATTCCTTTTACTGTCCTGGGACTTTAATATTCTACTGCTGTAGCCAAGAGTCCTTGGCTTCTGGGGCCAGCTGCCTTTTGCATGCTGATTTTCCAGAGTCCCTCAAGAGTTCTTATTTTTGAGTAGTGTCTGTCATGATTTCAGTCCCTGCAGGAAGTGAGGGTAGCAGAGTTTGGAAGTGAAAACACTAAGGGAAAATCCTCTCCTAGTAGAATCGTCAACTCAATCAAATTTTAGGTTTCAGGCAGACCACTTAGCTGTACCTTCAGCTACTTACAAACATATGCCTCTCAAGTGCTCATCACTGAAGGACTACAATCAGGACTTAAACTAAAATAATAAAATTTTCTATCATATTTTTCAGTAAAATAGGTGATGTGTGAGAATGTGTGTATGTGCACATGTACACCCTGTGCGTGTACCCACATTCAAGCATTCATGGCATTCAGAATAAGGAAGACTATCCAAAAGGGTTTCTATTTTTCATGAACTCTATTTAATATTTTCTTCCAACCCCTCACCATCAAAAGAACCCATAGCCCCCAGGCTCAAGACCTCAGAAACCACATTACTAAGGTATGGGAAAAAGGAATTCAAGATATTTTTGGTAATAAGTTTTAGGTGGTAGCTATTTTGGAATTGAAAATACTATTTCAAATCTAACAAAAGTCTTTTGAGAGGAAATAGTTAAAAGAGAACATCTCATGGCCAGGAAAACCACAGCACAGTATTCCAATTAGGAATAAATTAGAGAGTGCTATACTTTCCTGGAAGGGTCAGGAAGTCAAATACTTGGTCTTGAGCTGCCTCTCACCTCCACCCCTGCTGACCCCGGGAACAAGTCACTCCCTCTCTGTGTGAACTGGACAGTTGCTGCCAGGCCTTGCCCTTTCTCTGCAGAAAAGAGCCAGGGATTTTTCACCAGAGGCTGCCAGCCCGCATCAGAGTCAAGAGGATGCCGAGGTACCAGTGGGCTCTCCATAGTGCCCCAGTGTCAGCTTTCTGTCTGCAAAAGAAAATCCACTAGACTCACTAAAACCAAATCCAACATATTTTAAAGTCTCCAAAGGAAGTTTCATGGACTGTCTTTTTGCTATTAGAAGATTAATCTCTCATTTCCCAGATTATATTTTCTATTTTCCTTAAATTCAGCAGCCTTTGATCCATGACACTCATTGGTATATAAGAAAAATAATTCTACTGTCTTAATAATCAATTTAAAGCATACAGCTAGCACTCTGGGAGGCTGAGACAGGAGGATCGCTTGAGCTCAGGAATTTGAGACAAGCCTGAGCAAGAGTGAGACCCCGTTTCTACTAAAAATAGAAACCTTAGCCAGGTGTGGCAGTGTGTCCCTGTAGTCCCAGCTACTCAGGAGGCTGAGGCAGGAGGATCGCTTGAGCCCAGGAGTTTGAGGTTGCTGTGAACTAGACTGACACCACGACACTCTACTCATGGCAACAGAGTGAGACTCTGTCTCAAAAAATAAAATAAAATAAAACAAAATAAATAAATAAATAAATAAAATAAAGCATACAGCTGTGATGTCTTGGTATTTTACATTGTGACTAATTGCCTTATCCTAACAGCTGATGAATATTTTTTAAAATGTTCCTTAGATTAGCATGTGGCTGACATGTATGGCTTAGTTGGGAAACTGGGGCTATGAAGTGCATTGCCCCAAACAGCTGAATTCAATCAACATGTCATGTGCAACTGACCTCTTTAATACAGTATTTTGCGCTTTTGACAGCATCTGAAATCTACCTGTCCCTCTAGGTCTAGCTCAGCTTCTGCCCCTGCCCACAGTGTTCCTGACAATTTAGGTTCTTACTGAGATCTTCCTTCTCAGTAGGCTTCTTCACACCTGAAGCCCTATAGTCTGTGCCGCTGTTGTGGCATGTGGATACGTCATCATATGCCATCATTTATTCACTGGCTTTGCATGTCGAGGACGATGAGGGCCATGTGACTGCCTCTTCAGCGTCCCCATGGTCCCAGCATCGTGCTGAGTATGTATTGAAGCTCCATGGTAAAAGTGGATTGAACTGACTTGCAGCCTTTTTCATCATTACTCGAATTATCATATCCAGGACTAGGGTTTGTATTATTCCTTTTCATTTCTTATTCATTATCTGTTCTTTAGTGACCCAGAAGTGGCCTGAGTGAGCTGCAAGTTGGACCATTCCTGGAATAGGTTTGTCAACTTGTGTTTTTCAGGCTGGACATCACTGTTCTGTACCACCCATGGAAAATGGGAGACGAATTATATCCCTTAAGATTATAGTCATCAGAAAATTACCAATGAGTATAAAAACAAATAAATGAGCTAATGAAACATAAAAAGAAAAGAAATACAGAAGGGGGTGAGAGGAAAAGAGATGGGAAAGAGACAAAAAACCAATAATCCTGTTCTCTGATGTAATATATGTTTCCTTTTTTTATGACAAAACATAAAGACTCCTTGCAAGTGCATTTAATGGATGATTACTTGCACATCTTAATAATGTTTGCTCTTTGGGGAATTATATGCAGAAATAACTGTCTTTCCAGTGTGAATTAGGAACACACTGGAAAGGCAGTTACTTTGTGGGGGGCAGAGGGTAGGAGGAAAGCAAATGCAAAAGTGTCTAGTAACACTGGTGCATTGTATGTGGCAGTACGAAATGACAACTCAAAATGAGGCCAGCTTCTCTCTTCTGTGATCAGCTTACTATGCCCTCAATGATTCCGTGGATTTCACATTTTATAGGTTGAGCTTCCCACTGGCAGCAAGTGAAGCAGTTCATTATGCACATCTGTCACGTGATCCACTTCATCAACCAAATGGAACTGGGAGAATAAGTCACCCTAACAAGATCCGTCAGTACACTCTTAAAAACTACTTACAGATGTACTCCTCTTCTGTAGGGATACAATGAGTTTCCTTGTACTGTGCCACATGATACAGGAAATGCATTATCCCCATCCAAATTCAGGCATACCAGGAGGAAGCATGTGAAAAGAAAGCAGCTCACAAAAGCACACACGGCTTTTGCAAAAGTCCTTAGAGGAGCTCATACACCAATTTATGATAAAGGCAGATAAAATCCCAGACCTCTGAAGCTCAGTTCATTTCAAATGCTAATGTCCACACAGGGAAAGGAAACCACATCAGCATTCAGCATGGACACAAACATTGTTAATGCTTTTTATTTATGGATTGTCACTGAGTCCCCTCAGCAGTATGCCAGATTTCCATTTGTGTTGTAACTTTAGCTACTTTATGTGGTTTCAAGGCTATCTACGTTATGTACCTGTAGGCAATCTTTGCTTTCAAACTGTGTCTGGTGAGATAAGCGGCCACACTTCTGATCTTGAATCAGGAACAATTTTGTTCACATTCAGATCAGGTAGAATGAATGTTTTTGTAGATAAGTCCAGAATTAGCTTCCCTGCCATTGTTGAATCTTCCTATTTCAGCTGGTGTGATCAACTGATCATTGATTCAGTCAACCAACAAATACTATGGAATACCTACCATGTGCCAGGCACTGTTTCAGGCACTGGATTTGCAGCAGTGAAGAGTTCTACCATGATAGAGATTATAGTCTAGAGATGGGGTAAGGGAGACAGTAAACAGATAAATATGTAATATGTCAGAGAATGTGTCAGGAGAGGATAGGTTATTTTGTGGCAATAAACAACCCACTATTTCTGTGGCTTAAAATAACAAAGTTTATTTCTCACTTACACTGCATGTTCATTGCAAGTCAGCTGGGGGCTCTGCTCTGTACACCTTCGCTCTGGGACCCAGACTCCCTGGAGAATCACTGTCTAGAGAACGTCTTGTCTTTGCGGGAGAGGGAGAAGAAAGAGTGATGAATTGTCCACTGGCTCTTAAAGCTTATGCCTGAAAGTGACCCAGCGCACTTTTACTCACATTTCACCGGCCTAAGCAAGTCACACGGCCAATCCCAAATTCAAAAGGTGAGGAGGTGCAATCATACTATATGTTCGAGAAAATCAGACACACGGTGCACAGAACTGTCCCAGATGATGATGATTGCTTTGAAGAAAAAAAGCAAAGTAAAGGAGTTGGTGTTTAGGTAGATGGTTTCTGTTTGACATAGATGGTCACTAAAGTTCTCTCTGATAAGCTAATATTTGAGGAGAGATCATAAGGGACAGAGAGGGGACCATTTGAATGGAGGCAGGGGCAGCTTCCTGTGAAGGAAACTACAAGAGCAAAGTGTACCTGGCATGTTTGAGAAACAGCAAGGAAGTTTAAGTGGCTAGAGTGAAGTGAGCAAGGGGAACGCTGTAGAAAATTAGGTCAGAGAGTATTTTGAGAGTTTGTACACAAAAGCATTCATTCATTCAACAAATGTTCTTGAGCTGTTATGACGTGCCAGTTACTCTTCCAGGCTCCAGAGACTCAGCCATGAATTGAATATATAAGTAGCACATATTGCTGAAGACTGGGAGAGCAGGGAAAAGTAGCAAGAAAAGATGAAATTTCTGCTAACTCACCACCGACACATAACACATAACCGCTAGTAATATTTTAGTGTCCAGTCTTTTTCTAAGCATAATATCCTTCCTTCCTGCTTTTAAAAATAAAATATACAACTTTAGACTTATAGTATACATTTTTCTTTTAATTTTTTTCTTCTTATAAATATATATCATAGTAAATGCTAAGTATTTGTTGAATGAATCAAAGAATTAATTATAGAAATTTAACTACAGAGATGCAAAATTTTAAAATGAAAATCACCAGTAATATCACTACTAACAAATAATATCACTGTTAGTAGTTTGAGTTGCTCTATATGGTTTTTTTTTTTATTTCAGCATAATATGGGGGTACAGATGTTTAGGTTACGTGTGTTGCCCTTGCCCCCCCCCCAGTCCAAGTTTCAAATATGTCCATCCTATTGCGTGGTGCGCATTGCACTCTTTGTGTATGCATTTACCCGTCCCCTCCTCCCTCCTCCCCCCTCCCCCCTGCCCAACATCCAATAGATGTTATTCTTATAGATGCACTTATGTGTTGATCAGTTAGTACCAATTTGATGGTGAGTACATGTGGTGCTTGTTTTTCCATTCTTGGGATACCTCGCTTAGTAGAATGTGTTCTTCTTTACATAAACTGATTATTAGATTCATGTCTTGGGAGAACAAGACTAAGGTGCTATGGTTCTGAACCCTTTTCTGTTCCATCAGATCTGACACGTGATAATGTTTTTCTGAGGAAGGGCATTTCCATAAATGCCTTCGCTGGGTTTTAAATGAGCCATTTACAGGACAGGGATGTGTATATATGTACGCATATATGGTGGGTGTAAAAAACCACTGGCTGTTTGCTTCTTTTCCAATTTCCCTACTTCCCATGAAATTCCCCTGGGATGTATTAAATAATGACAAAAGTCACAACAACTGCTATTTATTAAACTCTTCTGTCGAATATGCACTCTTTTATCAGCACAACAATTCTGTGAAAGAGGGGAGAAGCTGTAGTTAAATGACGTGCTCAAGGTTACACAGCTGACATTAATAAGCAGATAAAGCAGTATAACCTGGGTTAACCCCACAACTACAGTGGCTGTGCTCTGAGTTGGGAAGCCTTAGCAAAGTAGCTGCCAGTGATATAAATATAGAGGCTTTTGGATATATCTCCTGCTCTTCAAAATACTTTTCTTACTCACTTGCAGATGCTTAGAATTTTTTAATAGACTATTTTTTAGAGCAGTTTTAGAGTCATATGTAAATTGAGCAGAAAGTATAGAGAGCATCTTAGTCCAGGCTGTTATAACAAAGTACCATAGACTGGGTGGCTTAGACAAATGGTTCTGTCTCATAGTTCTGGAAGCTAGGAAGTCCAAGATCAAGCTGTTGGCAGATTCAGGGTCTGGTGAGGGTCCTCTTCCTGGTTTGAAGACTGCTGTCTTCTCATATCCTCATATGGAAAAAAAGAGAGTGAGAGAGATCTCTGGGGTCTCCTTTATAAGGGTGTTAACCCCCTTCATGTGGGCTCCACCCTCAGGACCTAATTATCTCCCAAAGACCCCACCTCCTAATGCCATCACATTGGGGGCTAAGAATTCAACATTTTAGGAGGACACCAAACTCTCAGTCTGCAACAGAGAGTTCCCACATACCTCCTTGCCATCATACACACGGAGCCCTATCAATATCCCAAATCAGAGAGGCACATTTGTTATAAATGACGAACCTACATTGGCTATTGTTATCACCCAAAGTCTGTAGTTTACATTAGTCATCACTCTTGGTGGCGTGCATTCTGTGGGTTTTGACAAATGTATACTGACCTATATACCGCATCGTGGTATCATACAGAATAGTTTCATGCTCTAAAAATCCTCTCTGCCCTGACCATTTACCCCTCCATCTCCCCTAACCTCAGCAACCATTGATATTTTTCCTGTCTTTATTGTGTCTTTTCCAGAATGTCATATAGGTGGAATCGTACAGTGTGTAGCCTGTTCATATTGGCTTCCTTTCGCTTTATAATAATATGCCCTTAAGCTTCCTCCATGTCTTTTCATGGCTTGGTAGCTGATTTCTTTTTAGGGCTGAGTAATAGTCCACTGTCTGGATGTACCACAGTTTACTTATACAGTCACTCACTGAAGGACATCTTGGTTGCTTCCAAGTCTTGGCAATTATGAATAAAGCTTCTATAAAACATCTGTGTACAGGTTTTTGTGTGGACATGTTTTCAACTCAGGAAATGCTTCCTGTTCTTCAAAATATTTTTAATACTTGCTTGCTGATTATCAGGGTTGATTTTTTTGAGGGGTGTTGCTCCAGTTCTTTGGCTCTTGTCTTGGAAGAATCACAAGCCGGGCCGGTGCAACAGAGTAATGGCAGACATGAGCAATTCACACAGGCAGCTTTTATTGCAGGCTTTTCGGCATAGAAATAGAAAGCGAAAGGACATTTCCTGAGGGGAAATGAGTCTATGTTTGTGAGTGGAGATGATGCTGGGGTCTTACCACACTTTTTGCACTTTTATGTCTATACTTTATAATATGCTAAATGGTGGGTGGAATATTCATTATTTTCCTGGGAAAAGGGTGGAGAGTTCTTAGAGCTAAGGGCGCTCCCCAATTTTACTCTTATAACGTAACTTCCGGAGGTTGCCATGACAATTGTAAACTTCATGGCACTGATGGGTGTGATTTTTACTATGCTAATGTATGTTAATGGGGAAAAGGTCACTTTGGACATGAGCTGCTAGTTTCTGCACATGCTCCTGGCCAGGAAAAGTCCCTAATCGCAAGTTCCTGTTATTGTAGGTTAGGTTCTAAATGTTCATTGACCTCCTCATTTTTTCCCCCTTCCTCTTTTCCTGTGGTTAGCACTGCCAACCTGCGCCTGTCCCTAACACTGATGCATGGAATTTTTCTAAGGAGTTACAGGGGTTTCAATTTTGAAATAATTACTGAGTCTTATACTGCAAAGCCTTGGACAGAGGTGATACTTTGGATTCACGCTAACATTAACATGAGTACATCTGCTCCTTTCTTGAGAGTGGATGCTAGGAGAGTTGCATATCTAAAATAAAATTGCAAAAGAAGTTTCCAGAAATTGAAAAAATGCAAAAAATGTAAGGAAAGGAATGTAAGGAAAAAATGTAAGGAAATCAATTTGCATTTCAAAATTTTCCTCCTATATGGTATTTCATTTGTTTCTGTGGCCAATTATTTTTTTATCCCTCTTTTGCCCCATCCTTGTAACTCTGCCTCTAGGTGCCTTCCTCAGCAACTGGGCAATTTGTAAACATAACTTCTGCTTCCAAGCTCTTCGTGACCAAATGATACATCAGAGTTTTGTCTTCTTTTGCTACAAAGATAGGGAATGCTCACAGCCATATTCTACCCATCTCCCCCAACTCCCATCTTGGGAAACACTAACTCTTCTTTAACTTTAAAGGGGGAAAAAGAAAACCTCAACATCTTTTTAAACCCTTTTATTTTAAAAAGATCAGTGTAATTTATGTATTTGAAAAGGCAAGACAGTAACATTGCTGCACATATAGTAGTGCTCACCAAATATTACTTGCACACCCCTATATTTCCTAGAAAATATTGTCACTTGCAATTAGACACATGACTAGTTCTATTCAAAGGGCAATGAATCCATAAAAGGTAAGAGTAGATAGGGATTCTCCATAGTCTCTCTCATCTTTATCAGAAACCTGGACACCAAATACATAAATTTCTTGGGTGAAGGCACCTCTCATGCAACCCTAATCCAGATACCAAACACATCCCGGCGTAGAGATCTTTGGGAATTGTCAGTCTCCCATGGGTTTGTGTGGCATACTTGTGGGAAGGAAAGAGGCCTGAATGTACTTTTCTAGACCCCACCATAGGCCAAGACATGGCACACTGGTCCAGCTGCAGGCAAGAGGGGGAACCTGGCAGCCATCAGAACTGAGCAAGAGTATAGATGCCCAACACTGAGTGGTGGGGCCCCCAGCACCTGTGAGGGTCTGTACACACCGTGCAAGTAACTCCATGCCCAGTGGCACCCCTTCATCATCAGCCTCCATACCTAGGGGACCCTCTCTTTCTATTTTGAACTTTCTTAAGCTAGGCTCCTGTTTGTCTCTTCTGGCCAATTTAATGCATCTTCCAGTGACCAGCCAGGATGACTGTATTATTCTGTATTATTTTTATGTTTCCACTCAGGATTTTCATGTGCAAATGTTTACATTTAGAACTGGCATTTTAAAATTTATGAATATTTAAATTCATGCTAATAATTAAAAATTTTGATTTTTCTTTACCTAGAATGACTTTAAGTAGCGTATAGAAAACACCATGACATTTAGAGAGACTGCAGGAGGAAGGACAACACTTCAAAATGCACCTTTATTGATGTACTTGGGTTGTTTTCACATCTTTGCAATTGTGAATTGTGCTGCTATATACATTCAAGTGCAGATGTCTTTTTTATAGAAGATCTTTTGTTCTTTTGGGTAGATGCCCAGTAATGGGATTGCTGGATCAAATGGTAGATCTATTGTATTTCTTTGAGGTATCTCCATATTGTGATGATATAGCACTTCTTGTGTTCTCCTGGATAGAGCTGGAACGCATTCTACTAAGTGAAGTATCCCAAGAATGGAAAAATAAGCACCACATGTACTCACAATCAAATTGGTATTAACTGATCAACACATAAGTGCATACATAAGAATAACATCTATTGGAT
>CAUYSK010073585.1:0-11645 GCA_963575035.1 Avahi laniger | reverse complement strand
GGTTTTTCTTTGGTTAACTATGTTTGACTAACAACCAAAGCAAGCATGGTTACAGAAGCAAATGGCATTAGTTAGAATCAGAGAGAACACACTTTTTCTAATTTTAAAACAGGTTTTGTTCCACATAAAACAAAGTACATTTTCCTACTATCAATTTTTGTCTTACAATTGCATGTGTACATGCGACATGACCACACAAAGGGAGCTGCTTAAGAAAACCCTTTGTGCTTTCTGTTCCTTTCAGGTTTGTTTTTCCAATCTCTAAGTTCAAATCAAAAGAAACCTGCAGGAGCTGTGTTAAACATTAAAAGCCAGTGGTTCGGAGCTGTATTCTTCCCTCAATTGTTTAATAGCAACCTAATTGCCAATAAGGATTCTACTGCCAGTCTGATTCTTGTTCCCCATCTTCTATCTGAAAGCTATTAACAGTTTTATTTGTCCTTGGAGTTCTTCTATTTCATCAGGATGTGTATGGGTGATGGTCTGCGACTACTTACCCCACCTGGTATTTGATTAGCAATTTGAATTTAAAGACTTGTGTGTTTTCTTTGCCATTTCAGGTATTATTCTTATTTGATTTTTTTCCTTCTCTCCATTTGTTAGTTCATTCTATCCTTCTGGAACACTTACTAAAAACATATTAGACTTTATGGATTTATCCTCCCTGCCTTGTAAAATATTTTCTCATATTGTTGATCTTTTTGTGTTTTTCTTTTATGCTCTTGGATAATTTTTAACTTTGTTCTTTTACTCTGTCTTGCAGATTACTAATTTACTTTAGTAGTACACATTTTTTTCACTTGGTTGTTTTAATTTTTAAAAGACTTTTGCAATCATGTTTAAAACTGCTTTAAGAGTCATGTTTACTAAGTAGCGTACAATTTACATAGAATAAAATGTGTCCTTTTTGGTGTACAGTTCTATAAATGTCAACAAAAGCGTAAAATCATGGAACCATTGCCACAATTAAGATAAGGAATAATTCCAATACCTCACAGGCCAACCACATTTTAAATTATTATTTCTATTCTTTTTTCCATAGAAAGCTGCTCTTTTTAGGCATTATTATCTCAATTCAATTTGATAACTTTTAGAAAAATTGTTTTCTAAAATAATCTTCTGTTTCCTGAATCCCTTTAGACTTTTGGGGTGCGTTGTTCCCGACGTGGGTTTCTCCGCGATTCGCGGGTCCATTTTCCCACAGGGCTCTCGGGGCGAAGCCGGCTGCGCGGGTCTGCGGGTCTGCGGGTCTGCGGGGCGCGCCGGGCGTGCTGGCCGCGGGCTCCCGGTTAGGGCCGGCGGGCGCGCTCAGCTGGGCGGCATCCCCAGGGGCGCAGGAAAGCCGCCTCTACCTGGGCCGCGTGCTCCCACTCTGGCGAAACTTTCTTTCTTATTTCTCTTCTCTTTCATGCTTGTCATGAAAGGCCAGAGACCCCTGCGAAGCGTGTCCGCCTCTCAGGTGTCTGCTCCCGGGTAGAAGCCTCCTGCAGGTGGCAGGTCACTCTCCGCAGACGGCCTGTTTCCGGTTTGAGGCTCTGGTCTGGGCCACCGCTGAGCGCGACCGCGGTCTCCGTGTGTGCGGGGGCGTGGGGACAGCCAGCGCCCTCGGTCCCCAGGAGGCGGGTCCTTATCGAGGCTCCGGCGTCCCTCGGCCCCAGGGCTCACGGGGGTCTGAAGTGCCCCCCTCTTCGCCTCGTGTCCTGCGCTTGCGGCCGGCGCCGGGTTTCCTTCGCAGTCTGCCCGCCAGGGACCCCGCACGGCTCCCTGCAGCCCTGCGCACTCCTGCTCCTCCGGCCCTTACAGAATGCCTGCTTCCAGCCTTCCGACGTTTTCCTTTGCCTCCCTCCCTCCCACCCTCCCTCCCTGCCTCCCTCTCCTCCTTCCTTCTTTTTCTTGTGTTTTCCGTCATGTTTGAGGGATTTGCATTGGGAAGGGAATTGGACCCTGTTCTCCGTCCATTGAGCACAGTCCGTCTTTCTTATTTATTTGACCCTCATTTGTAAATACGCATTAGAGAGAGTGACGTAATGGCTGAGAGCATCACGTGCTCTGACTCCAGACAGCCCGAGCTGGAATGTCAACTCTTTCGTGTAGTACCTTGGACAAGTTGCTTTGCTTTTCTTGCTTCAGTTTTCTCATCTGTAAAATGGGATAAAAATAGTACTCATTCTATGAGATTGTGCTAAGGATTGAAAGTTAATACGTGTAAGCCACTTAGAACATTACCTAGCACATGTTATTATTGTTTTACTTAGTATGTGCTCAAAATTCTGTGAGTTTTCTTATTAATATCTTTTTTTTCATGTTTGGTTTTATGGGTTGCACTAGCAATTCATTTTATTTGCATATCCTAAAGATGGAAAAACATTATGTAAAGATAGTTGCATAATATTTATTAACAATTAGAAACAACTCAAGTGTATAATAATTATAGAATAAATAAGTTAACCACAGAATATTTTATTGTAAGTTAAAAGGCAAAATATGTGGAAAAAGTAGATTCATAGAAATTTTTGTATTAAAAAAGACAAGAAAAAATAAAATGCCTAATAATATTTATCCATTGCTTTTGTCTGTTTAAAGATTAGAATCAGAAGAGTTTTACTTTACCATGTAAATTATTGGTGAATTATTATTTTAAAGGCAAAGATACAGAAAGAAGAAATCATAATTTCTTAGCAACCAGGTCAGTTGTAAGATGCCTGCAGACTCTTCCAGCCAGGGAAACAGGCGGACGGCGCTGCAGCAGGCCCTCTGCACGCAAAGCCTCAAGTACCATAATTGCCACTGGGACCCGCCCTAGTCTAGGAAAACAATTCCAGGACAGTCTGTTTTACATAATGAAATAGCTCTTTGTGTCTTAACCTTTTGAAGGCAGCTCCACCCACCTGTATTACACCACAGCTAGAGTCAGAGTTTCTAGCAATACTTTTCCCAGTGAAGAACAAAGCTTTATTGAAGCTTAGATTACAGGACTCTGAAGAATCATGGAGAAGATGGTTCGGATTAAACGATAGGCATTGTTATGTTAAATTTAAATAGAAATCAGGATATCACTGGTAAAAAATACTTTAGGTTTCCTTTTAGGGCATGTACTGGGATAGAATGGGTGAAATATTTTAAGGAATGTTTCTTTTTTTCTTGTATGATTTAGGATCAGAAAACCAGCAAGATATTTTTATTAATAAAAATGTGAGCATAGCAAAGAGAACTAGGGATTTGATTAACATGTATGATTTAAATAAAATACACTGTTTGCCAGTAATATTTTGGAGATATTATAATCTTAACATCTAAAATATTTTAAAAAATGTGATCATATCCAATGCTAGTGTCAAGGGAAAAAGTGCATTTATATATCATTATCTCTTAAAAATTAAGTTGTTAACTAATTTACCAATCATGAAAATAGCTCTAAGCTTATCATCATTCACATATTGCTTAGTCTTTGTGTTTTAACATGGGAACAAGATATTTAAATTTCATTTTTTTTCTTTTAGCACATCAAACTTTATATAGTAATATGGATAAACCCTGATTTGTGTACCCTTTAAAGTCACATTTGGAAAGATACACTGCATTCCTTAACAATGTACCTGTGCTATTTTTTCTCAGCTAACAAATTAAAAGAAAAAAGATGCAATGTGACATCTGAGAAATGTGAAAGAGTCTATTTACTAAAAACTAGTTTACAGATTTAGTTAAAATAATGAGATGAGGAGACTTCTGGCAGACACATAGGACTTGTTTACATTTTGATTGCAGTTTAATAATTTGCTGATTG
This sequence comes from Avahi laniger, assembly GCA_963575035.1. Classification (NCBI taxonomy): domain Eukaryota; kingdom Metazoa; phylum Chordata; class Mammalia; order Primates; family Indriidae; genus Avahi; species Avahi laniger. The sequence continues at coordinate 7,861 of CAUYSK010073585.1, read as the reverse complement.
CATTATAATCACAGCAATATTGCGTTTTAATGACATGCATACATTTGGTTAACTAAATTAATGCCTTTAAATCACAATTTGAGTTTTGCTAATACATAACCAGTTCTTTTCCTGTCCCTGCTCCAGTAAGGATAATAATGGGTGAGCATGGTTTTGAATCAATTCCTTTTGGTAAACTCCCCAGCCACATTCTACTTCTTGCCTACTAAAGACGTCATCTTTCACGCAAATGTGGAATAATGAATCATGCTTCACAGAATAAAGTGTAATAAATTGGAAGCAAGCCTCATCTAGCACAAACCTGCCATATTCTTTGCGTGACTAAAAACCACAATTACTGGAGCAGGGAACTGCCGCGCTCAGCCCAAGCTGTGTGCCTTTGCTTCATGCCACTGGGGCTGCCTGGCTTCAAGTGGCCAGCAGCTGGGATGTGTCCCTGCAGAAGGGGACACAGAGGACACATCACAGACACTTTAGGATCCACAAACACTGGGAAGTCTTTAGTGTGCCCCCTTTCCATTAGTCAAGTATTTACTCACTTTTGGTAGAAAAAAATTACAAGAAAGCAAAAATGTGACTCATAATCCCACTGCCCAGATAATTTCTGTGTCATTTTAAAAATAAAATACAAGTATTACATGAATAGCAGAAAATTCAAAAGGTACAGAGTGATTTGGAGCGAAAAGTAACTCCTTTGCATTTGTTTTCACCTCATTCTCTTTCTGCAAAGCCATAGTGCCTTGAGGTCCTTCAAGGAGAATTTTCTTGCTGTTCTTGTGGGCAGGATGATGCCCCTGGGATGTTGGGGGTGGGGAGGAAGTGGGTTCAGGTTCTCTGACCTCAGAGCTTGGGGTGGGGCGTGCCGAGGACCTGGGAGCACAGCCGAGACTGAGGAAGGGTCTCACTTGGGTGTTGGGTGGTGCGGGTGCACAGGGGGTGGCCGGGGGGAGAAGGTGGCCCTATCTGGGGAGGGTCATTGGAACCCACTGATCTGGCCAGAACCCTGTGGTAGAGACCAGGGTGAGAGTCACGCACCTGGAGATGCGGTGGATGGAAGACCCGAGGGGAGCCCATGAGGACAGGAGTGTCAGCCTGGTGGCACGCTAGCACCTACCCTTCCTGAGAATCTGGGAGACAACCAGGCCAAGAAGGAAGACAGAGGGAAAGAACCTGACAAAGGCTGTAACTGGAGTTAACTTGAGCGTCACGGGGCTGGCAGGATTCGGTCATTTCCCCCATCAGCAGAAATGGGTGTTTCAGAGCTAAGTTAACTTCTATGATAGAAAAATATTGTACATTTTTTATATTTGAGCTATGACTTTTATTAGTGAATTTGTTCTACTTGAATTTCATTACTCGATCCTCGCAGCTGTAGGCAATATTTTAATCTCATTTTTACAGATGAGAAAACCAAGGCTTAGATTGATGAATTTACCCAAAATGGTACAGTTGGTAAATGGTGCACTGAGGTTTTGGGCTCAGATCCCTGGGGACTAAAGTTATTTTGCCCACTGTATCAGTCAGGGGACAGTTAGGAAATAGAAACCAGTTATTTTAACAGAGGGAATTTATGTACCAGTTGTTCGCTAGCTGGTCTGGAACAACTGAAAACTCAGCAAGGCGGGCACTAGTTTCCCGCAACTTCAGAAGACAGCTGCTGCCGTTTGAGCAGGGGGTGCAAAGCGGAGTGGTCGGAATGATCAGGATTTAGAGCAGGAAGACAGCCCTTGAGGAGCTGAGTCAGGCCTCGGAGGGCAGGGGCAGCTCGACTGGTGCTGGTGTCTCTAAGCGACAGGAGGAGGCTGGGCCGCCAGCCCACTGATGCTGTTGGAACAAACACCGCGGCCGAGGGAGCGTCGTCGCTGGCGAGGCTGCAGGAAGAGGAAGCAGAGGCAGGAATAAGCAGCAAACAGGCAGCAGTGTGTCCCTTCTTCCTCCACCCTTCCGGTCACCTTCTTACACCCGCATCGGCAAAGCTTATCCTGGAGCCAGCAGCCAAAACGCAGATGTGGTCTTCAGAGTGCCGGCAGAGTTCGGGCGGACGGGTTCGAGGCCGAGGGAAGCACCTTCCTATGGGCCGGGTCAATTCACCTCACCTTTCCGCACGTGGTTGGCCTTCCACACAAAGCAACTCGCCACGTCTTCCTACGGAGCTGCAGTTATCCTTTGTGCAAAAGACTTTCTCAACGTCCCCCCAGAATGAGGCCACACAGTCCCCACAGTTACACTATGTATTTCTGGGCACGGTTAATGCTCTTCAAATTCAGTCCCAGCCCTATGCGAATATTCCGTTACCTAAACCGGAAATTATAATGCTAACCGTCACTACAGATCTGGCATAAAAAATAAGAGGAAGAAGAAGAGAGAAGAAAGTAGCAAATTTGTACACGCAAGCAAGCAAGAAAACATCCTTAGCTGCTGTAGTCCTGGGACTGTCTTCTTTCATGACTCAGTGTACGTTTCTTTTTCCCTCCTATGGGAACTGAGCCGGTTGGGGTGTTTTATCTGTCGGGATGACGCAAACCTCCCTCGCCAAGGTGTCTACAAAAGTGCTTCTGCATTTTTGTAGCGGCAGTTGCTGTTGTCACCAGAGTTTTCCTGAAAATTTTGTTACTGAGCATGGAAGTACTTGGATGCACTTCGAGAGCCCCTCATTTCCCAGTCGTTAGTCTGCTCTGCCTTCATCGTGTCGGAGAAACTCAATTTCTTCCTGGTAATCAGGACCAAATAACCAGGAAAGTAACCCCTTTGTTTTCCTGTTGGTTCCGTGGCATGGGGATTTCGAGAGGCCGGATGGCAGTCTCTACTTCGGATCCAGTGGCACTGTCACCAGCTGGTGAAAGAATTCCTGCCTTGGGCACCAAGACCTCGAAACTAGAAGAACGCAACGCTTCAGGAATGGGAAGTGAAAATTTTGTGAGTGGGTTATGAAAGTGAGATGAGCCATTCCCACTTTCACTCCTTGGTTCCTAAACCGATATGTATTTATTTTATGAGAGAAACAGCATCATTTATTGGTCTCGAATTCAAAGCATTACCATATCCTATAAGCTAGAACCCCATCCTTTCAGCGTTGTTTTCTCAACAGGCACCATAACTACGTTTTTCATCGGGCTCTTTTCTTGTTGCATTAGTCCAGCTAATTCCCGGTGATGACACAGTGAAATCCACCAATTCCACAAACATAAGCCCATTTCCCACGGAAGTATTTTTCTTTATACTCTCCTATGGGACCACTCCAGAGCAGGCCCAAAATTATGCAGACATTCACTTCCAGTTGGTGCCAGCATATTCGGTAAAAGCATCTGAAAACCCGTCCCAAGTTTTTTCCCTTTTCAGTCAATATGTCACAAGGAAGTTAAATATTGTTAAATATAGGAACCATTTTATATAGCAGGTCTCTAGAGCTGACTCATCTTAACTAAGTAAAACTTACATATCTTCTCCTGGTGGTCCTCATTCCTCGATATGGAGAGAGGAGCAGTGGGCAAATTTGGTGCACGTAAGGGGCTGTGTTGATTTGCTCCAGCAGCAACAGCACATGAGGAATAGCAGTTGCCAATTAGAGTCATCATCTGATTGTGTTTTTGGTAATCCAAATTCATTCTCCAAGATCCATTCATGGCCTGCATAGGTTGAACAGGCAAATCGAATAGGGATGGAGTAGGTATCACTGACCCTGTGTCAAACAAGTCTTTAACCGTGGCACAAATCTCTGTGATTCCTTCTATATGTGTTGCCACTGGTTCTCTCTCCTGGAAAAGTTTCAGAGCCTTCTGCTGGCCTTTCTTGTCATGATGGACCTTGCTCTAAGGGTCAGAATGTCCATGTGGGTATTCTGCCAGTTGCTGAGTATGTCTATTCCAATTGCAAATTTGGCAAAAGTAGGCAAATAACCATAAGTTTGGTTCATGGACCCATAAGTCTGCTTGAATCCAAACTTTATTTATCATCTCATCACTGTAAGCCCCATCTTTACCATTATAACACAATGGCATTTTGGGTCTCCAGGAAAGAGTGTCTAATAATCCCCCAGAGTTCTAGGTATTTCCTTTTTCCCAGGTCATAGTTGTCACTCCATAAATTAATATTACTATATTAGAGACAGAAATGGTCTCGGGAGTTTTGCAGGGCTTTGCCCTGAAAGAATATGTGAACACATTAGTTTGCATATCAAACCTGTTCCACCTCAGGAGGGCATCTCAAAGGTCAGAAGCAGCTGCTTTCCAAGGCGACACTACAGTCTCAAACCTGTGGTTCTTGCCTGCTTTGAAGGACAAAGCAAGGTCTGCATGGAACCAAGGGATGAGAGCTGATCAAAGAGTGTCCGCCTGAGAGACAGAGAGACAGATACCTGCGGCTAAAAACAATTAGCCCAAGGGACAGTTTCTGCCTGACTTCCGATGACCTGTCTCCATTGGCAATAACTAGATAAAGAAATATGGAGCCACTATATCTCCATTTAACCCTTCTGTTAAGTGATAGCTTTATCTCAGAACTCAGAAGTTTGTCCTTGAAAGATTTTGTAACCAGAGTTAATTAAGGGATCTATAGAAGCCTTTTGAAATACTTTTAATCTAAAACAAACTACCCATTATTATGTAAATCTGTTATCCCTGACAACCCATCTCTGTACCTATAAATTCTCATGTAAAACTTCACTCGTGGCCTTACAATTCATGGAGATATTCTTAAGGACCCCTGAGTACCCCTGCTTTGCCTTTTATCTTTTTATAAATCTATAAAACTATACCTTCGTCTCTGTGTATTCTTTTATTTCTGTTATTTTCCATTTTCTATTATGTTCTTATCCTTTGTGACGACCCCTACCTAAGGGACCCAATTTTTTGCTGGGAGTGTAGCTAACTTCCTGCAGTAGTAACTTTATTAAATGGCCACAGGTTCCCTAGGGGAAACTATTGGAAAGGATTTATAGTATACACTTGGGTTAGTGCTGTAGGGTCCTTCTACAAGGAGATCTGCCTGCACTTCAGTCAAGGCATTCTTGTTTGTGAATGGCTAATTATGGAACCTGGATAAAGGGCAGTGACTCTCCTTTGTGGTGAGTTGTCAAGATTTTCTGGCCACAGATCTGGAGGCTCTCCTGTTATATGGACCCAGTAACACTTCAGTAGGCTGTTTCTCTCTTTCATTTGCAGGGCATCGTGATCACTTAGCCACTGATAAGGATCCCTGAGTCAAAACATTTTGATGACTACTTAATTCCTTGCTCGTTACAGCTAGTGCCCTCACTACACTGCGAGTCTCCAACCTATGGTGAGTTGTATGATTATTTCATTATATATTACAATGTAATAATAATAGAAATAAAGTGCACAATAAATGTAATGTGCTTGAATCATCCTGAAACTCTTCTTGCCCCCGCCGGTCCATAGAAAACCCGTCTTCCATGAAATGGTCCCTTGTGCCAGAAAGGTTGGGGACCCCTGCATTATACCACACTTTCAAAGTCATGCACTGCTAGTTGACCTCTGCCACTCTGGAACCTCATCATACCCTTCAAAAGCAGAGTCTGTCTTAATGGTGGTATTTGCTTTCATGATTTCTGATCTACAGAGGACAGTCACCACGGAGCTTTTCAAGGATTCTGGTGCTCTCCTCATAATGTATTTCTCAATGTCTTAATGGAGGAAGGGTCTTCTGGCTCTTCTGTGGACTGTAGTGAGTAGCGGTGGGTGGGTGGGTATATAGGTCACAGAGTGATCCATTCACTCTAATACATTTATTTTTCTAAGCCATCATTGAATCCAAGTTTCAACCAGCCAACCAAATAAACTGTCAGAGCTACTTGCAACAACATGAGCAAACACATTACATCTGGAACCTCTGGCAAGAGCACCCATTTCAATAAATTTAGCACAATATGGTGCTGTAATACTTTCTTCTTGAACATCCTGAGAATCTGGTCCTGCATAGATTCCTCAGCTTTCTGCTAACATAAATTAGCAAGAGCTTGCAATTATTTTGGTGCGTGTACTGTTTCCTCCAGAATGAGAACCTTAGTTTTGTTCTCCTGGAGTTGCTAGTGTGTGACACTAGCTTTGGGTCTTGTGGCAACAAGAAGTGGAAGTGTTGGGTCTTAAGGAAAATAAGCACCCCTCCCCTGGAGACTACCCTGGGTGCAGCTTATCGCATGTCTTCAGGTAAAGGGAAGGCTGGTCTCCTCAGGTCTGGGAGGACAGGCTGCTTCCACTGCAAGGACAAATCAGTGACTCGAGAGGTAAAGATTCTCAGGTTTGTCTGAGTCCATTCAGATGCCCCTTTGAAAAGTCTAGGATCCCAGGCCTTCTCAGTCAGTGCTGCAACCTTAGATCAAGAGACACGGAGAAGTCGGGATTTCATCTCATGCTGTAATTCTACACCTTTCACAATTAAGTTTTGTGTACAATTTTCAGTACTAGAACAATGTAGCTATCAGAAATAAGGAACTTTTTTAGGGCTGCTAGAGAAGCTCTCTGGTTCTGGTGATCATGAGAGTTTAAACCCCTGAGCTGGTCATTTTCTTTCTTCGAGCAATCCAGGGCACTTAGAAAAAGCTCTTCCAGATCCTGGTCTTTGCAGAATTCATTTCTGCACATCACCCATGGCAGCAGCTACTTGAGTCCATAGTCATTTCCTTCCTCCCAAGTGCAGGTGATCGGTTATGATGAATCACAATGCTCCCACATGCTGGGACAACCAGCTCCCCTTGGCAACTGGCTCAGCACCACAGTCGGGCCCAAGGCCATGACCCGAGCATCCATTTTGAAGGTATATGTACTGAGACAACCATAGCACTAAGTTCCGTATTTTTCAGAGTCAAATCAGGAGAAGGAACCACTCAAGTTATTTTAACAGGGAATTTAATATAAAGAATTGTTAACTAGGTATTGAAGAGCTGAAAATTCAAAAGGGGACACCCATAGATCACAGAGATAGCAACTTCAGGAAACAGTTACTATCCCTAGGGTGGGTAAAACAAGAAGTTGGGATTTTTAAAATTTAGAAACTTGGAGAGAGTCCCACGGACCCTAGAGACACAGATCTCGGGAACTCAGCCACTCGGAGGTGCTGACATAGAGCACAGTGGGCCCCCGGTTCCGTGGGGGGCTGTCCGGGGGCTGGTGCTGCTGTTTTGATCATCCAAAATCGTATTTATTTATATAATAGACATATTTTTTCTGAACCAGTTCAAAACAAATTTCAGTCATCATGACAATTTTTCCTAAATATTTTAGCACATATCTCCTATTCTCCTTTTTACATTATACTTTTCATACGCCCCAATTTTGTATTAATTCAATAATATTTATTATCTAGTCCATACTCAAATTTATCCAATTGTTGAAAAAGTGTTTCATAGTTCTTTTTTTTTTTGAGACAGAGTCTCACTCTGTTGCCCAGGCTAGAGTGCCGTGGCGTCAGCCTAGCTCACAGCAACCTCAAACTCCTGGGCTCAAGCGATCCTTCTGCCTCAACCTCCTGAATAGCTGGGACTATAGGCACGCACCACCATACCCGGCTAATTTTTTTTCTATTTTTAGTAGAGATGGGGTCTCGCTCCTGCTCAGACTAGTCTCGAACTCCTGAGCTCACACAATCTTCCCGCCTCGACCTCCCAGAGTGCGAGGATTACAGGCGTGAGCCACCGCGCCTGGCCCATAGTTCTTTTTGTGTTTTAAAATCCAGGACTCAATCAAGTCTCCCTTCTTATATCTGGGTGTCCTGTCTCCTTTAATCTAAAACAGCCTTTCTTTTCCCTCCCTCACTCCCCATGCATCCATTCCTTCCTTCTTTTCATCTTTTCTCCCTTTGTCTTTTGTAACACAATTTTTTTAAAAGGGCCAGACCAGTTTTTTCA
>CAUYSK010073582.1:0-17697 GCA_963575035.1 Avahi laniger | reverse complement strand
GGCCCGGACCACACAGGGTTAATAAAAACAACTCTCTTGTGATTTTCGCCTGTGAGAGGCAGGAAGCCCTTTCTGGAACAGTACCTAAATCAGAAGTCAACAAAATCCTTCCCATGGAACAAATTGGGCCCGCTTGCCTGTTTCTGTAAATAAAGCTTTATTGGAACACAGCCACATCCATTCATTTACATACGGTCTGTGACTGTTTTCACGCCACTGCAGCAGAAGATAGCTGTGATGAAGGTCACATGGCCCACAGCCCACAAAGTCAAAAATATATTTTTATCTGGCCCTTTGTGGAAAAAAATTGCAGATGCCTGTCTTAAATAAGAAGCAAAGAGTTTCAACCTGCAGGAGGGAAGATGTGGCTATGGATGGTTCTACACTGCCTTTCAGTGTCTCATCACCCCTGTCTCCACTTGGTTCTTTGCCCCTTGTGCGCTGAGGACAGGTTCTAAACCATTGAGACAGGTTCACGGTCAGTGAGGGCATCTGCAGACTCCTCTGCTGCTGAGGTGAGCTGTGTGGCCACTACCGTAACTGCAAGCTACACGTGGCTGCCAAGCAAACGAAATGCAACTGGTGCAAATCGAAATGTGCCGGAAATGTAAAATACACCCCGGATTTTATTTTATTCTGTTTTATTTTTATTTCAGGATATTATGAGGGTACAAATGTTTAGGTTACGTATGTTGCCCTTGCCCCCCTCAAGTCCGAGCTTCAAGTGTGTCCATCCCCAGAATGGTGCGCATCGCACTCTTTGTGTATGCATATACCCGTCCCCTCCTCCCCCTTCCCCCCTCCCCCCTGCCCAACATCCAATAGAAGTTATTTGTAAATTTTGTGAAATCTATAGATTGAGTCAGCAGTTCAAGATGGCTGACTGGAGGCATCCAGCATTCGCCTCCTTCACAAAGAAGAACCAAAATAGTGAGTAGATAATCACACTTTGAATAGAGCATCTGAGAAAGAACACTGGAATTCAGCAGAGAAGTGATAGAAAATACCTGAGACACAGAAGGAGAGGGAAGCAAGGCAGCCAGCTGAGCCAGAATTGGCTGAAAGCCTGGAAAGGGTAAATGAGAGATCCCTAGAAGTCCACATTCTCATCATAGACTCCTGCAATCCTAGCCATGGAAGAGACCCTCAACCCTCATGGTGCCTGAGACTAGCATAGGGAGCTGCCTGGAGTCTGTGTGACAGCACTGCTCCAGAAAGGGAGCTCATGCTGAGTTCCACATACTCTGAAACCCAAGCAACTTCAGCATGGTGCCATTTTGAGAGCCCAGCCTCCACCAGATCACATCCTGCCCTGGGACCCAATAGTCCCTGCTTCTACACATCACTGGAGCTCCACTGACGTCCCCCTGTGTCCACCTGGAGGACTGTAGCAGCACAATGCTGGTTGGACCCAGCAGTGTGACTAGGTGCCCTAGCCCATGCTGTGTCCTGCATTCCAGGGGACAGATGCTGCAGTGCACTGGGGAGGTTGCTTCTTGGACAAAGGGAGCCAAAGAGTGCACTCCCTAGAGCCTGAGAACCACCTACCCGGGGCCATTGCCTCTGACAGCAATTCCATCCCTCAAGCAGCAGGGCCACAGCAGACTTGCATGCACCCTGAGGACTGGCTCTCCCATCTACTGCTGTCGCTGCTGCCACCTAAGCATGACAAACAGGGGCCGAGGGATTGCCCTGCCCTGCTCACCACAGCCTGCACCTGTGGGCCTGGGGACAGGCCTGCTGCACTTGGCACTGCCCCTCAAAGTGCCCAAGCACATTGCCTGGGGACCTGGTGATCACCGCACCCCAATTACCACAGCATGTATCCATGTACGTGATTGCAGGACCTGAGGACAGACCTGCTTGGTCTGGCACTGCTCCCGTTCCTTCACCAGTGCCCAAGCATACTACCCAAGGGTCTGGGGATTGCCCTGTCCCACCCACCACAGCCTGTACCACTGGGAGGCCTGAGGAAAGACTCTCACATCCCCCAATGCTCAAGCACAAATCCTGGGGGCCTGGACTTTGCCTTCCCCTTTCAGGAACCCAGGCACACACATGAATCATCAGGGGACCCAACAACAGGCCCAGAACACCTGTCACTGGTGCCCACTCATGCCACCCAGAGGCCTAGAAATCATGCTACCTGGTTCACCACCACTGGCATCCATGCTTTCATCTCAGGATCTTGAGAATGGGCCTACCCAGCTCTCCACTACTGCCACTGCTGGCACCTACTGGCATGTACCACTTGGGGGCCTGGGGACTGGCCCACTCAACCTGTTGCCACCACCACTAACACTAACTCATGCTGCCTGGGATCCTTAGAGTTGTCCTGCCACCACTATTGCCATTGCCTATGCTACACAGGCTGTCCAGGGGCCCGAGGATCTACCCACCCACCCAGCCCACTTCTGACACTACCAGCACCCAAGCAAACCTTTTGGAGGCCAAAGAACTAGCCTGCTTGGACCCACTATAATGTTAAAAGGATCAATTCAGCAAGAGGATATAACAATTCTAAATATATATTCACCCACCACTGGAGCACCCAGATATGTAAAGAATATTATTAGATCTAAAGAGAGTGAAAGACTCCAAAACAATAATAGTTGGGGACTTCAACACCCCACTTAACATTAGACAGTTCATCTAAACAGAAAATCAACACAGAAACATTGGATTTAAACTGCACTTTAGACCAAATGGAGCTAACAGACATCTGCAGAATATTTTCTCCAACAGCTGTAGAATATATTTATTCTCATCAGCATGTAGATCATTCTCCAGAATAGACTATATATTAGGCCACAAAATAAGTCTCAACAAATTTTTAAAAATCAGGCCTGGCACTGTGGCTCACACATGTAATACTAGTACTTTGGGAGGCCAAGGCAGGAGGATCACTTGAGGTCAGGAGTTTGAGACCAGTCTGAGCAAGAGTGAGATGCCCTCTCTACTAAAAATAGAAAAAAGTAGCTGGGAAACTAAAAATAGAAATAAAAAATTAGCCAGGCATGGTGGCACACGCCTGTAGTCCCAGCTACTCAGGAGGCTGAGGCAGGAGGATCGCTTGAGCCCAGGAGTTTGAGGTTGGTGTGAGCCAGGCTGACACCATGGCACTCTAGTCTGGGTGACAGAGCAAGACTCTGTCTCAAACAAAAAATTTTTCAATTGAAATAATTCCAGTATCTTCTCTGACCATAATACAATAAAATTAGAAATCAATAACAAGAGGAACTTTGGAAACTGTACAAATACATGGAAATTAAACAACATATTCTTGAACAACCATTGGGTCAATGAAGAAATTAAGAAGGAAATCAAAAAACTTCTTGAAGCAAATGAAAATGGAAACACAACATACCAAAACCTATGGGATATACCAAAAGCAGTGCCAAGAGGGAAATTTATAGCAATAAATTCCCACATCAAAAAAGTAGAATGCTTTCAAATAAACAATCTAATGATGCACCTCAAAGAACTAAAAAAAAAAAAAGCAAAGCAAACACTAGAGGTGATGGATATCCTTAAATATCCTGACATGATAATTACATCCTATGCATGTAACAAAATATCACATGTACCCCATAAAGATGTACAAATATTATGTATCAATAATAAATGAAAATTTAATAAATTAAAAAAATATAGATCAAGTATTTCCAATGGAGATTTTGAGTCCAAAATTAGATCAGTTGTAAGTGCCATCCACAGGGCTCCCCCTCCAGGGGCACAGAGCAAGACAGAGACAGGTTGAGAATAATCTGGGGGAGGTAGGGTAGGGACAGAGGGACAAAGGAAGATAACCAGCACACCTCACTACTCTTGTAGCAGCTGAAAGCCTAAAGAATCCTGTTTTCCATGCCCGCTCAGCCCCACCTCTCCGTTTTACCCTTGAAGCCTGGAAGACCCCTGTTTAGTGAGTTTCCCTTAGCCACTCCCACCACCCATTTCATAGTAGATTTAGTCCTTGCCATTCTCAGAGCCTCTGAACCATCGCCAGTCCTGGACTTTGTCTTTTCAGAGAGAATTCATGCACATGAAGAGATAGACATTTTTCAGTCTTTTCACTGGATGCCTGCCTTTATGCTATCAGGGGAATGGCTGATCTTCAAAGGCAAAAAGCAGGTATTCCCAACATTAAGTACACCCCACTGCAGCCTGAACTAACTGATTGATAAAGATAATGACAGTGATGATTAATGACCTCAGAATTGTGATTTTAGCGTTTTCCTCCCTACAGAATTCTTGCCAGTGTTCCTAATGTTTACCTTAGTGGGCCAAGCCACCATTCTCTGAAATAAATGAAGCTAGGGTGGATCTCCTTTGTGCAGGACCAGTGTCGTCTCTGTGAATCAACTGCACTAGCTTTTCTTCCCATGCTGGCCATATGGTCTCACCTCTGCTTGCTCGGTTTTTCCGGGGCACACGTGCAGGGAATCTAATAATGGATTCCAGCCAGCCTTTGGGCTATTATGTAAATAGGAATCCTCTAACACTCCTCACACTCCCTTAGGAATCTCTCTTAATTCATTAAGTTAAACACACACACATACACACATACTCCTCATGATATTAGGTGGCCTTAACATTACTCTATTTGGGGCTGTGGCTCAACCTTTGAAAATAGGGAGTACTTGATGTTATGACACTGGTTACTTAAGTGCTCAATCTCATTAAGCTCCTAAAATCAGCACCTGCTCACAGGATCACCCAATGGGCCATCTCCCCTGCCAGCCTTTATGCACTTTAGCCCATTTTATTACGTGTATACAAGCTTAGAATTATTTTATCTTTTTGAAGAATAGAATCCTTTATTGTGATCTGCTGACCCCTGGTAACCCTGATAGTGCTTTTTATCTTAAAGTCTATATTCCCCAATGTAGCTTTCCTTTGGTTAGTAATTGCCTGGTATATCTTCTTTTTTTCTATTCTGTTATTTTCTACCTTTCTGCATTCTTATGCCTTAAGTGTGATTCTTGTTATCGATACATAGCTACATTTTTTAAAATTCTATCTGACAATTTCTGTTTTTTAATTGGCTAGTTTAATTTGTTTGCCTATATGGTGATTAATGGTAATTATTATATTTGTACTTGTTTCGCCACCTTTTTGTATACATATTTTGACTGTATGCATAGGTCTTTATTTTATTTTTGAAGACTTTTTAAAGGTCAGTTTTAGGTTCACAGCAAAATTGAGAGGAAGGTAGAGAGGTTTTCCGTATATCCCCTGCCCCTGTGTATTGCACAGGCCTGCCATGGTGGCTCACGCCTATAATCCTAGTACTTTGGGGTGGGAGGATTGCTCGGGGCAAGAGGATCACTTGAGGCCAAGAGTTCTAAACCAACCTGAGCAACATAGCAAGACCCTGTCTCTGTAGAAAAAAAAAATTAGGCGGGTGTGGTGGCCTGTGCCTGTAGTCCCAGCTATTTGGGAGACTGAGGTGGGAGGATCACTTGAGCCCAGGCATTGGAGATTGCAGTGAGCTATGATGATACCACTGTACTCTAGCCCAGGCAACAGAGTGATACCTTGTCTCAAAAAAAAAAAAAAATTCCTGGTGCCACTTGGTGTTTTAAAAAGAAAACAAAGCACTAGCATAGTACAGTTGTTACAATTGAGGAGCCTACATTATCACTCAAAAGTCCACAGTTTACATTAGGGTTCACTCTTGGTGTTGCACATTCTATGGGTTTGGACAAATGTATAATGACATATATTCACTGTTAGAGCATCATACAGAGTATAAAACTGTCCTAAAAGTCTCCTGTCCTCTGCCTATTCATCCCTCTTCCCACTGCCCCCAACCCCTGGCAACCACTGATCTTTTTACTGTCTCCATAGTTTTGCCTTTTTCAGAATGTCACATAGTTAGAATCACAAAGCATGTAGGTTTTTCAGATTGACGTCTTTTTTTCTTTTTGAGACAGAGTCTCATTCAGTCACCCTAGGTACAGTGCTGTGGCATTAGCATAGCTCACAGCAACCTCTAACTCCTGCGATCCTCCTGCCTCAGCCTCCTGAGTAGCTGGGACTACAGGTACTCACCACCACACCCAGCTTATTTTTTTATTTCTATTTTTAGTTGCCCAGCTACTTTTTCCTATTTTTGGTAGAGACAGGGTCTGGCTCTTGCTCAGGCTGGCCTCAAACTCCTGACCTCAAGCAATCCTGCCGCCTCAGCTTCCCAGAGTGCTAGGATTACAGGCATGAGCCACTGTGCCCAGCCCGGATTGACTTCTTTCACTTAGTAATATGTATTTAAGGTTCCTCCTTGTCTTTTCATAGCTTGATAGCTCATTTCTTTTTACCCCTGAGCTTATTTATCCAACTCCCTTATTTTTCTATTTGTATCTGTCCCACTTTTTCTGTGATTTTTTTCTTTCTTGTTTCTTGCTATTTTTTGGATTATTTGTGGTTTATTGCATGTGCTTGTTTTCATTGTTTATTACTTGTTTGTACTTTATAGACTCTATTTCTATTCTTTTAGTGATTACCCTTGAAATTTCATCATGTATATTTAACTTACAAAGTCAAAAATTAAACAATATTTTAACTTCCCTATTGGCCTAATGACCAAATCTGCCCAACATCTGTCTTTGTAAATAAAGTTTTATTGAAACACAGCCATGTTCTTTCATTTGTGTGCTGTCAATGGCTGCTTTTACACAACAATGACAGAGTTGACCAGTCGTGACAGAGACTGTGTGGCCAGCAAAACTTAGAATATTTAATATCTGGCTCTTTACAGAAAAACTGTGCCAACCTATGCTCTGTAATTATACTCTTAAGGATTTGGGGAGATTTAGACTCTGATTTTCCCCTCCTTGCTTACATGTGATTGTTCGGTATTTTATTTTTGTCATGTTTTCTTAACTCCACAAATTCAATATTAGTATCCCTTTTTTCCTAAATATTGTTTGCTCATGTGTACTTGGATTTTTACTGTTTTGTTGCTCATCATTCCTTTTCACATCTCAGATTACCCTTCCAGCATCATTTTCATTCCTCCTGAAGTATATCTTTTAGAAGATGTTCTGTTAGTGAAGTTCTTTTAGTGGTAAATACCTCTGTTTTAGTGTATCTATAAATATTTTCATTTTATGCTTTTATTCCTGAACTGTTATTTTTCTGAGTAGACAACTGTAAGCTGATAGTTATTTTCTCTCAACAGTTGGAAAATATTATTCCACTGTCTTCTGATTTCCATTGTTGTTGAAAACAACTCTTAGTCTAATTGTCATTCTTTTGAGGATGATCTATCTTTTCTCTCTGGCCCCTTTTAAGATCTCTTGGCAGTTGGTATTTTGCAGTTGAATTATGATGTGTTTAGGCATGAATTTCCTCTTTTTATATATGCTGCTTGGTATGTGTTATTATGTTTTTTCATCAGTCTTGGAAGATTCAAGCCATTATCCTTCAAATATTGCATCTCCCTCTGTCTGTCTCTCTCCCCTCTCTTATTCTGGAACTCCAGTTAGATTTATGTTTGACCCTCTGTGCTGCATTCTGGGGAATTTGTATTCCTCCCTTCAGCTGGATTTAATCTACTATTTAACCAGTCCATTTAGGGTTTTTGTTTCAATAATTGTATTTTAATTTATAGAAATTCCATTAAAATATCTTCCTGGTCATCTCTGCTAGCCTATTGTTGCCCTTTCATCTATATGATTACATCTTTTATTTCTTTAAATATTTCACATATAGCTACTCTGTATTCTGTATCTGGCAATTCCTATGTCTCCAATCAGCATGGAGATCTGAATCTATTATATATTGTTCATGCTGCCTCTGGCTCATGGTGGCTTGCCTTAGCATATTGTGAGCTCCTTGCTTGATTTTAATCTGTTGGAATACTATAGGTCTAAATTAGAGAAACTTTTTTCTAAAGAGGATTTGCTTCAGCTGAGAGTCACAGGGGTACTTCTGATCTAAGACCACCTCAGTCATGGTGAGAATCATGGCTTAGTAAATGGATCCCAGGATCAGCATCCCAACATTATGCTGGTCCAAGTCTCAGTATTCCCATAACGGAATTGCTATAGGTATCTACTTTCAGGGGATTGCCCTCTAGCACACACACATACATATTTATTGCTTGCAGTTTAATGCTTCCTGCTCTGGTTGAGGCTTGGATTGGTTTTCATTTTGGGGATTGCAATTGTGGAAGCCTTTGAAAATCTCTCCAGCCACTTGCAAGACCAGAAATGCCTTAAAGAGGGCCTTATATTCAGGATATAGCTATCTATATCTGCTATGCAGTATGAGCATTCTTCAGAGCACTCCTCCCACCTCCAATACACTCCCCCCCCCACACACTTCACTATATTGCAAGAAGCAGAAGGTTCATTGTTTAATTTTGAAACACACTATTTTAGGGGGAAAATCTGGTTTTAAAAATGCCATAATTCATTGTTTCAGTTACTGTACCAAACACACAAGTTTCTTTCTTATTTAGTCACCATTTTATCATCCTTGTTATTGAGAATGGATATGGGCCTCAAGATGCTTGCTTCTTATGTACAAACCTGATATTTTGACACATGGTACCTAAAAATAGTTCCCGTCCCATAAATGAGTTCACTTCTGGAAGTGGCGCTGGTGATCCTGGCCAGAAGGATGGCATTCCCCTTGCCTTATACACATAGAAACTGCTCATGCTTCGACACTACACAAAGATAGTATTTTGCGTTCACAGCATCCTGTATATTTGCCAAATGCTTTACAACCCTTTTTTTGGTAAGTAATTTCTCACTACCACTCAGAGAGAAAATCAGGTGGTCCACTCTGGATCCAATTCCGTGTATCCCACTATTCATTTTTGTGGGATGATTCAAATCCTATAAACTTCCATCCTTTTCTTCTCTACATTTATTGAATAAGTGGATCAGCTAAAATGAAATACCGGTTGCCACATTCCCCTCTTTCCTCATACCATTCCTTTGTGATTAGGCATCAGGAAAAGGGAGCTGATCTGACTATACTGTGTTGTGAAAACAAACACAGCACACTGGCTTTTCTTTGAACCCCTGCTGTGAAATGGCAGAAGGGGAAAAACTTGGCATCCAGTGTCAGTGCTGTGGACAAGTGCCTCTCTTTTTGTTACTGGGCAAACTACTCCTTATGTTCAAAATTCCCCACAAATACATAAGAATGTGCTGTCAGAGAAAGAGCAGGAAACTTTAAGTAGATGGCCTTGAGAAAAGTGGGGAAGGTGGGTTGGAAAAAGTATGCAAAACATTTCAATAGTTGTGAGAACACTATAAGGCCCCTAAGACTACAAAGACAAGAAGAGAAATTCACATTTATTGAACTCCTATTATGGACCTGGTACTTTTCTTTTTTTCTTGAATAAATGATAAGGACATCAAAAATGATGAGGATTAAGGAGAATAACATTCATTTATCTATCATCCAGATTTAAAAAATTGTTAACATTTTGCCACATTTTCCATCCACTTTTTGCTGAGGTATTTAGAATTATAGGCATAATAATATCTTACCCTTAAAGTTTTTCACGTCCTATATAATCATAATGCAATTATCATGTCTAACAAAATTAACAGTAATTTCTTGATATTATCTAATACTCATTCCATATTAAAATTTCCTCCAATGTCTTTTGTAGCTGGTTGTTCAAAGAAGGATCCAATCAAGGACAATGCATTGCATTTGGTGATTATATCGAAGACTCTATTAACCCAGATGGTCTTGGTGATTTTTATATCTAATCTTTTTATCTTCATAACAACCCTAAGAGGCACTTATCATTATTTCGATTGTGCAAATGCTCAAAAACTGAAGACTAGAGAAGTAGTTAGCTCAAGATCACATGGTATGTAGAGGACATTTTCTCCTTTTTTAGCTGTCCAGCATCCAAATATTCTGCCTATTTTTATCGAGTTCTGATGCATCTTGATGAGTGGCACTCCGGCAGCCAAAAGGGCAGCACAAAAACTTTCTTGGAAAATTAGACACTTTGGTCCAGCACTCTGAATCTAGACCAGGAAAACTTTCTGCAATGATGGAAATATTCTATATCTGCACTGTCCAACATGGTACCACCAGCCACATGTGACAGCTATTGTATTGGACAGCACAGGTCTGGACAGAGTGATGCCAAGATGCAGGGACATATGAGAAATTATACACAGCATCAGCGATAGCATTTAGAGTTCTGCTAGTGTTGGCGACTCTGAGAGTAGGGTTGATGGTGGTGTTTCAGATAGATCACTTGCCCACTTTCAGAGCCTGACCCGCTACTCAGCCTATCAATTACCTGAACCACACGATAGCCATCCAGTAAATTCCCCTCTTGCTTAAATTTTCCAGAGTCAGTTTCTATTGTTTTAAATCAAAAGTCCCTTAGCAGGCTCTGCTGATTATCACTCAATTCATTTTTTTCCCTTAGGAACAGAATCTCCATTCTTAGCTGGACACAAGTTATAGTTAGTTGTGGCTGCATAACTAAGTTCTGATCAACGAGATAAAGGTGTAAGTGTGGTATGCAAATTCTGGAAAGTATCATTAAATAGGAGGCACATTCTATTTTCCCTCTTCCTCCTTCCAGCTTGGTGGAATGCAGATGTGATGGGTGAAGCTCAAGAAGCCATCTTGGATCATGAAGTAGACACCAAATCTTGAGGATTGGCAGAGCAAAATAGAAGGAGTCTATGACCCTGGAGATTATGAAGTCACTACAGTAGCCTTGATGTCTTACATTTATGTGAGAGAAAAAACTTCTATTTTGCTTATGCTGCTGTGTTTTTTTTCCTTTCAGCTGAACCTAATCCTAGCTGATTTTAAAAAAACTTGAGATAGATGTGGCTGGTAGATCTAAATTTGAACCCACATCTGGGTCTAAAAAGATAGGGAATAAGATAAATTTATTCTTCTTTGAGTCTATTTTGCAGACACTGATTTCCATGTTCCTTCGGGCCAAGCCTATAGTTTGCAGGACTCATCCACCATCTTGCCTATACCCAGGACTATTCTTTGACCCTATCAAGAAGGGCCCTATTGTGGGCCTTAGCCATTAAAGGGCTCCACTCTGGCTGGGCCTCTTTCCTCAAGACCTTATAGACCATGGTTTAAATGACAGGAACCTTGGGATTCCCTGCCCAAATGGCTCAAGCCAGCTTCCAGAGCCTGCATGGGTTTCTTCCCTGGGTCCTCCTTCCCAAAGGCAGACTACATAGCCAGTATGACCACCAGAGGTCTGCCAAGAGGTAGCTGTTCTCATGAAGGTGAGAATAGAATTTATGTGGACACCAAACCCATTGATCCATGCGCCCTTGAATCTTCTTATACTGGGGAATGGAGTCAATGAGTGACAAGATGGGGGGCAGTTGGCAACCCGGGTTTACTCTCCCCAAGCCATCAGGATCCAGTGCAGAAGTCCAAGGAGTCCCACAATTTTAAATCCAAACCTGGTCTTCCAGGTCTTACAAAGGCATATTTGTTAAAGTAGGAGGATGAACATGTCTTGATTAACAGTTTGTAGCTTATTTGTAACGTTTAAGTATTTAGATGTCCATGTGGGCTTCCATTTGTACTCTGGTTCCAGATCCTATAAATATTAGGGGTGCACCTACCTGTGCACAAGCTTTAATACTACTTCCTACCTCTGAAACAGCAAATGTAGCACATAGTGCCCAGGGCCTTCCTTCTGAGTTACTTGTTTTCCTCTTGTTTTCTTTATTATTTTCTTATTCTCTTCTCAATGTTCTCCTCTGGTTGTGATAAATCTTGTAGGCAGGGACTTGGCTTTCTATTTCTTTCTAGCACCCTGGCCCCTCAGCACAAAGTGTTCTGGGTGCATTGGTTCTGTGTCCAGTATGTCTTAACTCTGGCTGTGCATCAAAACCATGTGGTGAATGATTTAATAAAAACACAGAATCCCTAGCTCCACCCCAGTAATTCTGATTCTGAAATCTGAACTGAGGTTAGGGAATCTGTATTTTTTTAAGCTCTGTAGATGATTCTGAAGGACAGCTATAGCTGAGAAACTGAACACTATGACCAACTGACTCACTCACTCCTTCCTTGAGACCAATGCCATCAGAGATATAAGAACAAGGGTAAGAAAATGAGAATGGGGTGAATTAAGAAGTTTACTCTCCTGGGCCTTCTGACTCCTCCTCCTTCCATGCTCTAGGGCACCGCATCTGCATTTCATTTCTACTGGCCTCTTAGCATTGGAAGTATGTCTTTAGCGCTTTCCATGGCTCAAGGCTTGATCATGTATTTCAAAATCAGGGTAGCAGCTGGTGGCTCTCAAATTTGTATTGATACCTCTTTACATTTTTTTGGTATACACTCCTAATCATCTAGCACAGTATCTTGGTCCTTTTTGTGCTGCTATAACAGAATGCCAGAGACTGGATCATTTATAATGAAGAGAAATTTATTTAGCTTATGGTTTTGGGGACTGGGAAGTCCAAGATCAAGGGACTACAACTGGTGAAGGCCTTCTTGCAGTGTCATAACATGGCAGAAGGCATTTTATGGTGAGGGGACACATGAGAGAAAACAAGAAGGGGCAGAACTCCCCTTTTATAACTAACACACTCCTATGATAATGACCTTAATATATTCATTAGGATGGTGCCCTGTGACCCAAACACCTCCCAGTAGGCCCCGCCTCCCATTACTGCCACACTGGAAATTAAGTTTCCAACACATGAACTTTGGAGACACATTCAAAACATAAAACACAGTAATTGGCACATATTTATTGAATATTTATATAAGAAAAATATCTTGATGTGAGTTCAAGAATCTCTACATTTGGTTCTGGAAAAATATTAGGATCACTGGGATTTTATATTCAGATTCCTTCAAAGAAACGGACTATGTGCTCTTTTTAGTTTTACATAACTGCAAATAAATAAACTTGCCTAGTAGCCAATTACTAACTCACTGTTAGAATATGATGGGGAAATATATTAATCCCAATTACCTCAAAGAAATACCTGTCAACCTCTTCTACCTTACCTTTCACAGACATTTTAACTAAGACTTCTGATACTCATGTTTTTAATATCCTCATTATTTAAGATGCAGTCAGGTACAATAATATATAATCACAATCTTCTTGAAGCCCTCAGTGGATCATTCATTTTATGCTGCCTTTTAAGATAAAGGTAAGTTCTTTTAGAAAACCAAGAACATAGAAAAGTGGAAACTCAACAAACGTTTAGATAACACAAAAGAGGAAAACTTCAGAGCTGGGGCCCAGATGTCCTGCAGAATTTTTCTAAGGAAAAATCTTCAAGATGAACTGTCTCTGTTGGTTAGCTGCCCAGAGTTCTTCTCATTGGAGTTGCTATTGCACAAGATTGCAACAATAGCTTAATCTTTGTCTTGATCTCAGTTATTTTTGGCCCCAATAGGTTGGGATTATTTTCAATAACTGCAGTGGAAACAGCTCTGTCAAGTCCCCTCTTTGTTTCATGCCACAAATCTTGACCGAAAATAGTACAATGGCTTCATTAGGGACTATAAAAGGCTCATGTCAGGAATCCTTGGGAAGCCACAATAGAAAGATACCAAGGCTATTTAGGAGGACGAAATGAGAACAACTATCTACCAAAGGGTCAATTAAACATGCTCTTCCTCCTTTGCTGGAGCAAGCGAGTGACTGAGCCTCACCATTTGGGGTCTGCTTCTTGCAATAGCTTTCATTGACTCACCCCACAAAGCACCATGCCATGGGGTCATTGGACTTGATGCTTCATTTAAGCCACATTGGGAGACGAGTACCCCTGCTAGGTTGCCTTGAAGGAAAATGTTAAATTAAAACCAACCCCATTGCCAGTGTTTCTCAGAATAAAAGGAGCCTGCTAAGTGAGAGAACTGTAAAGTATCATCTCCTCCACTCTGCTTTTTGCCAGAATATTCTATTAACTAAACAACATTCACAACCTTGTCAGGATTCCACATTACAGTCCACAGACTTAATTGGGACCATACAGAGAGAATGGCAAACATAGGCTTAGTTTCCCAGGGGCTTGGGATTATGATTATTGAAAAGAAGGTCACACAGTGTGGGCTATGATTGAAGGGCTGTTTAGGGGGAGGCAGGGGGCTCAAAAGCAACATCTACTGCCTGGAGTATCTTGATCTGTTAGGGTTTTTTTTATATGTCAGAATAAAAAAAATTTTAGAATCTTCAGCCAAAAAAATCTTTAAAATAATTTCTTGATTTTTTGAACAAAGTGCCTATGACCCAAAGAGGAACAGCAATTAGATGTGAATCTCAAGGTCACATAACCAGGTTGTGGCTGACCCAGGCCTATTTGTTTACGTTCAACAAATATCTTGGTAGTGAATGGTAGCCTCTGAAAATGTTTGAGTGAATGAGGGCTAGCTACTCTGCTGCAGTCTCAGGACAAGGTTTTGATGAAAGCAACTCTCAAACTATATCATGTTGCATAGAAAGTTCAATGGAAAGCAGACACAACAACAGAGAGAAATAGGATTATGTTATCATTATAGTCAGCATCAGGCAATGAGAAATCCTCCCAAACCAATGGTTGGGCAAGGACTTACTTAGGGTTCAATTCTTGGGTGCCATCCCTTAGGGTACAAGCTATTGATGTCACCAGGTTCTTATGCCTGGTTCATGCAAGAACAAGGGAATATTGCTAAAATATTTGAGCTGGTCCACATACTTCTATCTCATGTGATTTCATCCATGAGAGCTCATTTCAACATTCATCATGACAATTAAGTCATTAATTTCACCAATAAAACTCCTTTCTGACATTTGCTATGCTCATTAGCAAAACCCAGGTATCTAGATAGCAGAATGGATATAGGAATAGCCTCTGGAGGGTGGCTTCTCTCTTAGAATGCCCACAGACCAGCCCTGGGGTGTGCACAATTGATTGGCATCTGGGTTATGCTTAACCTAAATTTGACACATGTAATGTCACTCTGTAATTGGTGAGGAATTTAAAAGTAAATTGCAGGCATTATAACAAACTGCTTCGTGGTGAAATAAGAACTTGAACTCAGGTCTTCTGACTTCCATTCCAAAATCTTTCCCAAGGGACCACCTGCCTCTCTTCTAATAAAAAACAAATCAGAAAGCTGTTAAACATATTCTGGAAAAGATGCCAAAATACTAAATCATGCATGCCCATGAAATTGGGATTCTCTGAAACTGATTCTTAGGAATATCGACTGGAGTGTCCTACAACTTCTACAAAGAGGTATGTTTCAGAGCTGTCTGAAAACCCACCTTCAGAGTCCCTTGGAGCCATCAGCAGATACACAAACAGAGTGACCTTTCAGTATCACGGCACAGGAGACTCCACAGAAGCTGATTTGCCCACAAGGTGATTTTGCCTTCTGGCTTGTTTAAGTGGACCTGTGGGATGTGGTGAGATGGACCCGGGATAGGAACTGTATAAATACTTACCGAGTTATATTATGCTGAAATCCCTGCTGGTTGTCCTGGGAGACCAGGAGGGCAGCAGGGGTGGAGATTTTGGAAATGTCCATTTAGCCTAAATGCACTGATTTAGGCTTAGAATTGTTTGTTTAGGATACTATCCTTCGCTAAGATTTTGTGTAATCCAATGATTCTTGCCTTTGGCTTCATGTTAGATCACTTAAGGAGCTTTTAACTATGCTAGAGGGATTACATCAATCTCTGGTGGTGGGGTGCCAGCATCGGTATTTTTGTTCAAAGCTCTCAGATGATTTGGATGTGCAGCTGGGGTTGAGACCCAACTGTCTCATCCACCGTTTCTCAAACGGTAACGTACAGGCCACCTGGAAATCTCAGAATGCAGATTTGATTCAGTAGCTCTGTAGTGAGGCCTGAGAGTCTGCATTTCTGACAAACTCTCTGATGCTGCTGATGATGCAGGTCTGCAGATCACACTTTGAGTGGCAAGGATTTAATCTCTACCCAAAGGATTTTGAAGGCAAAACCATTAAAGCAAAATCTGAGATGGGCCAAAATAATCCAACTCAAAGTTCATAATGCATCCTTCAGGGGAACGTGAGGAATACAGCTTCTGCATGAACCGGAAGTGAATAAAATGGTTAAACACCTAAACGTATTGTAAAAAACTGAACTTTGACTTGCCTTCAATATTTAGAATGTTTTTCCAATCACAAAAATAGCAGGGCTCTAATTCCAAAGAGCCCACCATCTAATGTACTCAAAAATTTTTAAAAGAGCCATCTCCCTTTCCCTATTAATTATCCCCTTTTTATTTATTGATCGTCTTGGATCTCACTTCCCTTTATAGTTATCTGGATTTGCTGTTCTTTTCACAGCTGTAGTTTAAGCCAATTAATTGCAGGAGCCAGGGGGGGTGTGGAGGAAGCTGCATCACAAACAGCCAGCCGGGCTGCAAAGAGCATGGGCAGCTGAAGAGGAAAGGGCAATCTCTCAATGTAAACAAAGAAATAGGCTGGGACTCATTGAGTGCCTTTTCACTACACCTGCATAAGCAGATAATGACTGACAGCAGCCACAGTAGCTTGACTCCGAAGGATGAGAAAGAGAATTTTGCAAACTCAGAAAGAAAAGAAAGCCCAAGCCACAACCCACGGAGCCCAAGGTGCAGGAGTGTGAGTGAATTCTGTTATCAGCTGCACAGCAGGACTGCAGAAAGCACTAACTATGAACAATATATAAATTACAGGAGTCATTCAATGAGCAGATCAAGTGCAATTAAAATGCAAAAGACTTTTCTTTTTACCTGACTCAGAAAAAAAAAAAAATTGCCACCTCTCTGGATCACACAAGAGTGGCTCATATTGTCCAGAAGAGCATAAAGTAGAGCAGGGGGAGAAAAACCTGATTACCGGATTCAAAAAGGCTAACGTGCAATTTGTGCTCTTTTTATGTAGATTAAATGCATTGACTGCAGCTTGTACCGCTTAGATACGCAGCAGGGAGTCAAAAGCTTGGGTATCAGTCAACCACAGCCAGCAGCTAAACCACAGGGCCAAATCTGTTATTGTGCCTTAGATGAGACACTTAATCTAATCTAATGGGAGCAAAGCCCCCTGGACAAATAAAAGGGCATCACCAGCAGCAATGGTAGCTGCAATATTAAGAAAAAGCACCAAATATGTTTTGTGATAACATAATTAATGACTTCTCCAGCCTCCTGCATGGTCCTTAAAAACCCTGCCGTCTAGCTCCCAGTTAGTTGCTTGTCTCACACCCTAATGGAGAATCTTGGGATGTTAATGACAGGAGGCAGCAGTCCGCCTTCTGGCCCTCTCAGGAAGCATGTGTCCTAGGTATACCACAGTCAGAAATATGCGGGTTTTCCTCCTGGAGCCATGTGCATGTGTACCCTCAAGTAGAGAAAAAACATTACGGGCTTTTGGTGAGTTTGCCCCATGAAAGCAAACAAGAGTGCCACAAGGGATAGGAAGAAAGGACAGTGAAATGCAGCAAGCTCCCAGGTGATACCAATGCTGCTGGCTCATGGAACACACTTTGAATAAAAAAGCTTTGGTTCATAGCAGCGCAATTCACAATTGCAAAGATGTGGAAACAACCCACGTGTCCATCGATACATGAGTGGATTAATAAACTGTGGTATATGTATACCATGGAGTACTATTCAGCTTTAAGAAACAATGGTGACATAGCACCTCTTATATACTCCTGGAAAGGGCTGGAACACATTCTACTAAGCGAGGTATCCCAAG